>PVKA01001075.1:10525-27837 GCA_004027165.1 Ctenomys sociabilis | reverse complement strand
GTGTAAATATAATATCATGTATACACCTTGTACAATACCAAAACGTTATGAAAACAGTTTGCAATGTATTATTTCATCGACTCTGTATGGTTATGGTGTTTTGAAACTGTCTGATTAACATTTGTATTTCAATAAAATAAAAATAAATGGAAAAAAAATAAAAAAATAAAAAAATAGCAGCTTATACATTTAAATTTTATGTAAAATAGAGAAAACTCATTATTTTATGCTTTTTTAAAAGTTGGCAGTTTTTTTTAACAAAAATCTTTATTTATTTATTTATTTATTTATTTATTTATTTGGTACATGGCTTGTGGTGCTGTGGGACCCAGCCCGGGTCCTCGCACTCGCCAGGCAGGCTACCAGACCACCAAGCGATCTCCCCAGCCCCTATTTTATGCTTCAGTAAGCATTGACATTTCTAACTTGACTTCACTGTTTCAAATAACAGAAGTTTAATGTTTTATATTTTCTGAATTTAAAAAAAACATATTGCATGATTTCATTGTAATTTTCACCTGGATTTTTCATATTTGAATATTTGTGAAGAAATTGAATTTAACTCTTGGAAGACTGCAGCCCTTGTAACGGTCGGAAGGAGAGCTCTGATCACACCTTGAGAGATTTCATATCCTTGTAGCCAAAAAACAGTTGAAAACAATGCTAACAGGTTTCATTTAAAGACTTTAGTCAATCTCAGGCTGGGAGATAGCTCAGTGGAATAAGGGATTCCCTGGCAAGTGCAAAGTTCCGCGTTAAAAAAAAAAAAAAGTTAAAAATAAATAAATAAATAAAGACTTAGGTCAATCAAAATGGTTGATAAGAACGATGAGTCACACATCACCAAACAGCAAAGTGTGGGAAATCCTGGATTGCCATATGGAATGTGTCCTATTTTCTCTGTCTCCATTTGTGAAAAAGATCAGCTAGGTTCAGCACTAGTACTGGCGAATGATGATTTACCAGCATGGGTGGAAATAATGATTTGGTTCTATTTTAAATAAAATTTAAATTTATAAGCTGGTAACACTCTTACCATGGTAAGTTTCTAAAAACGTAAAAGTTGGTTATTTGAAATAATTAGATTTGATTTAAAGACTTCAAATAGTGTGAATTGCTGATAAGCCCAGTGAGTCTGACAAACATTAATGTGACAAAGTCATGGGTTATATGGAAGGACTACATGGTTGTCTTTGTGTCTGTTTGAGTAAAAAATGTCATTTAGCTTCAATATGAGTACTACAAAGTCAGACAAAATTATATTATACTGTTCTTACACAGTGTAATAATATAACTTCTCACTTGTTCACTCTTCTCACCAAATGTAATGAATATTCCAGCCAACACGTGCATAATTGTTGTTGCAAATATTCCCTGTGCTCTACAGCTTCTATAACTTGGCTAATGGTTTTGCTCTGTATAGAATTCTTGTTAATATCTACTTATCCTCCAAGAAAAGTGACTTACTCTGAGAGTCTACCTTAATCTCTCCCGGTTTTAGCACTGGGAGTTCCTGCATGCCAGTAGACCCTCAGTCCGAAGCAAACACAGCTCACTGTACCTGCAAGACCAAGCTCAATGGCTTTCACTCCTCCTACTCACTCTTCAAAACTACTTTGCCACTGGGCTCTTAAAATCCTCTATCTCCAGTTTCTAAAAAATACCATTACTTATTTACACTTTCAAAATGAATCAATTGACTTCCTTTGTCCCAAGTATTTTTCCTGTGCTCCATAAAGACAGGCACTCTGCTCTTCCGCAGATTCTCATCTGTCCCAGAAGAGGCACTGATGAGGTACTTTCTCAGCTAATCACAGTTTCAACTCTGGTCTAGGGATGAATCCACCAGCATACCAGTGTGATGTCAGAGAGGAAGAGAGTGAGCGAGAGGAATTCGTGTCTTCTCTGTCCTACCACCACTACTGACCATCATGTCCTTAATGGCTTTCTTCTAAAGTAAAATGCTTTTCTCTACCCCCAAGACTTCTCTCCCTCTCTCTTTCTCTCCCCTTACCCTGTTTTCCTCCCTCCTTCCCTTTTTTCCCTTCTTTCTTTCCTTCCTTTTTTCCTTCCTTCCTCCCTCCTTTCCTTCCTTGTTCTTCAGGCCTCGAGGATGTAACAGAACCGCCATGTTAATATCTTCACAAAGCTTTGCCAGGCTTTACTGATTGGCCAAATATTAGTATGTAAACTTTAAACTTTTACCTCTTTTTAAGAAGGCCTTTTCTTTTCTATGAAATCTTGAAAACAGCATACATTTCTCTCAAATTTATAAAACCTCTTCACTGTTTTATTTCCAGCCCAGTTAAATTTAAGAATTCACCATTTTGATTTCTGTAATATCAGCATCCTTAATCATCTTACCCTATTACTGGCTACAATTATTGTGCAATTTCTCTAACATTTTATTGGATCAGTCACATACTTCCTCTCTATAGTTACCTTTGTGGTGAAACAGAGCTGGGAAAGCTCTAAGAGAGATGAGTATGGAGCATGTGAGTCAGCTAGAGGGCTGAAGAGATCAGAAGAACAAGCCCGTCAGTCTTCTTCCACCACCTCCTTCCTGAAACAATCCCCCACAAAAAAAAAAAACCCTCATACTAAGGGGACTAGGATGAACTCATTACTAAAATTACTGAGCAAAATCACACATGGCGTTATGGTTTGATTTGAAATGTTCCCCAAAATCTGTGTGGGAAAATCCTGGCTGCTATCAGATGGTCTCTTGCGGAGGTGATGACGTCATGAAGGCCTTAGCTTCGTCAAGTTAACGTACCCACTGATGAGATCATGACAGGACTAGCAGGCAGAGATACACGCAGGAGAGGTAGAGCTTGTTTGAAAGGACTTCCTCGTGAGCAGGTGTCTTGGGGACTATGCCTTGGCATGCGCTCCTTCCCTTACATCCCTATCCCTCTCTGTTTCCTGCCTGCTGCAAGGTAACTTAGGTAAACTTTCTTCCACCACGCTGCCCCACCACGATGTGCTTGCCTTGCCACAAACCTAAAAACAGGGGATCCAGCTTCTGTAACTGCACATCAGAATGAATCTTCACTCTCGTAAGCTGCTTTCATCAGGTATTTTGTCAGTGATGAGAAGCTGAACAACCCCCTAGTCTGACTCAAAAGAAAACTTGCCTAGAAGCCACCCGCGATTCACCTCTGCGTGTGTATTACCCACTTTGGTGCTGAACAGCCTGCAGTGTGAGGTATGCCTGCTTCTTTAGGGGGCATCTTGTAGAGACAAAGCGGAAAATGATGGGGAAAGAACAGGACAAGAGGCGAGTGAAGCCCCTGAAGACTTCTTTCTGTGCAAGAAGAGGAGCAGATGCATAAACTAGTTACAGTCTGACATCAGCCTTTAAACCTACTTCATATGTGCACTTTTAAAATTCCTAATAAATCAGAAAATATTGAAGGAAAAAGTCAGGCCTAATAAATGACATTAAATTGAGCTTATTCCAAAAAAGCATAGCATCTTTCAAAAGGTGTATCTTCAAAGAACAAGAATGCTCAAGGAATCTATTTGAAGAACTAAAGAAAACATTTCTTCTCATCCCTGCTGTTGATTCAATCATGTCCTTGAATAAAATCACTCCCAGTATTTATAGTGTTTGGGAAGATTTTCTTAGAGCAATTGCATTTTTATTGAAGTAAGTCTATTTAACAAGGCACCCACTAACTTCCATCATTTGACCAACATAAGGTAAGGTTATTTTGTTTTTCTTAGGTAACACAGGGGAAAAGTAACACTTTTATTGTTTTATTTCTAATTTTTGTGTATTTTATTTTTATTATTATTTGCTTGTAGATTTTCTGATCTTTATTCCTCCAGCTCATGCAATTGTTTTAAGCAGTTACTCCCCTGTACCTCAAATCGCTACCTTCTCAAAATTGAACATGGTTTAGTTTCTTGTCTAAGCCCTCAGACAGCTGTTCTTTTGATGGTCACACAGCAAGCCAAATTTTCACATTCTGTAAAACAGACTTACAACCAGTAAGCAAAGTGCTAAAGACATAGACTGTCCCACACAGCGTGCTTGGAGAGGGAAGGACTGCTGTAGTGGAGAGTGGGGGACAAAGAGATGACGTCACAGAATACCCTCTTCCCAGAAGCGGTTTGGCCCAAAACTGAGCAAGGGAAATTTATCAATCAGCTTTTCCACTGCGGGACCATAGTACAATATGTCCATCACTTGAAGAAAACCTAGTTTATTTGACTCAAGTTTTAGGGGTTTCAGTCAGTGCACACTGACTCCAAGGAAGAACTCTCATGACTGAAGGGCAGGGCAGGGCAAGCTGCTTCAGGGGCCCAGGAAGCAGGGCACCGGGATGGAAAGCGCCAGAACCAGGATTACCTCCTGAGGTGACCTGCACCGACACTTCTGGAAGAGCACCTCACTAGTCGCTGAGCACCTCTTAATCGAGTGAAGCTGACAGCCAGCATGAAAAACCACGGAAGGGATAGAAATCAGTGTAATCTCAGGGGAAAAAAATGAAAACAATAGAATTCTAAATGAACAATAACAAAAATAATAAAGAAAACAAAATCTTCAGACTTAGAAGAAAGTAATCAGATCAGATCTATGTGGTAGCTTTCTTGTATTTCCCTCCTTTGGCTTGTATATCTCCAAGAAAAAATAAGAAGTTGATTGACATAATCAGTGTTCAGTGGTATATTTTTCTGTTTCCAAAAAATCTGTCAAAAGAAATTTGTCTTATTTTTCATATTTATTCTTCTGTATAACTAAAGAAATTGAAGGAATTAAGATTGAGCTTTACCCTTCTGATCAGAACTTAAATGTAATTTAAATGATAAAAGATGAGTCTCTATTTGCATTTCTAAGAATTATCCTTGAGGAGGACAAGCTATTAATAAAAAAAAAAAAAATCTTTTTTCCAATGCTAGGAACTGGAAAAAGTGAAGAAAATGGAAAATGCTGTTATCTGAAGGAGCCTCCCGTAAAGAATATACTGCTATCATCATTTGGATGATGCTTTGAGACCTACTTTCAGCCCTTCTGGCCTTCTCTGAAGAATAAGAACAGTGTATGCACAGGAGAACGCTACAACCAAGTCACATCACAGTTATTGTTGGCTGCATGTAGAATAAGGTTCCCTCAGTGAGAATCAACTCCCCTTAAGCCAAGAGTAAACTACCTGGAGAAGAATTTGGTATATACTTTACTTTCATTTTTTGTTTAAATAAATAAACCTCTTTACATTGTGGATGTGTGATTTTATTTTGATCTATCTGTCTGTCTATCTATCTATCTATCTATCTATCTATCTATCTATCTATCTATTTAGGTACTGGATATTGAACTCAGGACTTTGCACCTGCCAGAATGGCACTTAAGCCACTGAGCTATCTCCCTTGCCCTTGATGTGGAAATAAGCAGGTAGATTAGAATGTGTCAAAAGCTATTAAAACTAATCCAGCCCTGAAGTTATTCTGGATTATATTCTCTCTCTCTCTCTCTCTCTCTCTCTCTCTCTCTCTCTCTCTCTCTGTCTGTCTGTCTGTCTCCTATGTGCTGGAGCTACTTTGTTTAATCAATATTTTAGAATAATTTTTAAAATCAACATATTTCCAGTAATTCTCGTATTATATATTAGTGCTTGGAGAGAATCATTCTTTGTGGCAAGGAGGGGAGAAAATTCTGGGGCCAGCAGCAGCAGATACCATAGGCTGCTGTTTTACTATAGCAAGATGCTCTGCAAGTCAAACTATTTTTGGTGGCTAATTCAGGGGGAAATATTGGGCTTAATATTTTTCTGGCAGAAATAACTTTGTAGAACTCTGTTGCAGACAATTTTCCAGAGACAGACAATGAGAAAGAGTTTGAGATTCTGGATACCTACAGGGAAGGGAGAAGAGGCTGCACTGGACAGAGAAAGCAGGGGAAGGGTAATCCACTCTCACCCAAGTCTGCTACCCCCACACAGAGCTCTGAAACATGTTTACCTTCCTTTGTGGATGAAATGAACCAGCCCTTTATCTGCCGCTATGATTGTCCTCTGTGGACCATCTTAGGGAGTATAGCCCTTGAGGGAATCAGCCTTCCACGTCTTAGGCAAATAGTAAAGAAGCAAAGAGCTAGAGGTCATCTCTGACTGCTGGAACAAGATGGTGACAGTAACTGGCTTTTCTACTTGATTAACTTGAGAGCTGCCCAGGGGACTAGTAAAGTATACTTCTGGGTATCTGTGAGTGAGTCACCCAGGAACAACTTGGGGCTCATATTGGAACTCTAGTCCACTCCTCCCTGACATTGTCCCTCTGATCTTCTTCCTGGCCATGATAGTATGAGAGCTTTATACCACCATATCTTTCCACCATTATGTTCCTGTCTGGGAGACATTGGCTAGTTGCTGGACCCTTTGAAGCTGCAGAGCAAATAAACTGCTCCTTTAAGTTGTGTCAGATATTTTGTCCCATTGACAAGAAAGCTGACCAACAGAAAAGTTACACCAGAGAAGTGAGTTACTGCTATATCTGATTATGGAGTTCAGAAGCATTTGGAAATGTTTTGCAAAAGGAATTTGGAAAGTTTTGGAGATACAGCCTAGAAAAGCACTAGAATAATATGAGAAGAACCTGATGGGGCAATTCTGGTCAGAGTAAAGATCAGAATGCTGATAGGAATGTGGGCAAGAAATGCTAGACTCGTGAAGTTTCACTTGGGAATGAGGCATCTATGTAGAACTGGACTACATACCATGTGTATAACACTGAAAAAAATTTACATCATGTTCCTGTGTCCTTAGACTTTATGAAAAGCTGAGGTTTTTTTTTTAGAAGTTAAGTTTTAGGGGTGTGGACTAATTGATATAGTGAAGGAAATTTTAAGATAGTCTGATGTTCAGGCTATAAAATAGGGACTACTGGCTGCTTTTAAAGAATTAGGAGCAAAACCAAGAGAAGAATTTTGAAAGTTTAAATTTGGGCCCCCCTAAATGATCACATATAAAGTTGAGGGCCAAAGCAGGTGTCATGTTGAGATTAGAGTCATGATGAGGAACACAACAAAGATATCTTGAGGGTGTCTCACAAATCAGCAAGACTCCAGATGTGTCAACATCTGCTTTGAGGAGAGATAATCCCCAGATCTCCTGCTTAACAAAGGCCATGTTAGGAATTATTTCCCAGTATTTGTTCCACAATGCTTGGCCTTCTATGCAGTCAGGCCTCTGCAGCCATGGTCTAAGTGTCCCTAGCCTAGTTACTGATTATGCTGGTTGCTGACGGTGTCATTTTCCATGTGACACAGGTTTCATAGTTTTATTGCATGCTATAAATGGGTCATGGAAACTTCTCAAGTGTCAAAGAAAGGCATAGGTGACCAAGAAAAGTGCTCATGCCTGAGAAATGGACCTGTGAAGCTGCAGGAATAAGGTTAAAAGAGCAATGGAGATCCTAGCTAGTTGGACACATCAAGGACACAGAATGTCTGCTGAGGAGAGCTCCAGGCAGTGAGCAGAGCCAGCCTTGTAGTGAGGCTGTGTGGCCACATCTGGCCAGGTCATTGGCCTGGGACCACCCAGTCTCTTGGAATTCACGTCTCACAATAATGCCTCTCACATGTCAGGCATGTTGCTATAAAAGTTAAGATTTGCCTGTTGAATTTCCATCTTTATTTGACCTAATTATTTTCTGTCCTCCATTCATATCTTTTGTGGATATTGGGGGAGGGGAAATATTTACCTGATGAACTTTACAGGAATTGATAAGGTAAGTGTTTACCTTGAGTCTAAGAGGCGATAGTGGACTCAGGTTTCAAACAATTTGGAACTATTGAGGCATTGAGAGAGGCATTATTATGTTCTGATAGTTACCAGATAGTTATATTAAGCAAGTCTTTGTGTTTATGTGGAGATTAAACCTGCTTGTATGACATATGTTTGAATATCAGTTTGACAAGGGTGAACTGTTAAATTGACTGGCTTGCGAGCTGAGGAAGGGAAAGGTAGAAGCCATTTTGGGTGCGCCTGGCCTGACTTCGGGTAGTGCCTGGCTCCCTGCCTGCCTGTTACACTCTGGTCCTATTCCCTACGGTGCTTCCCAGCCACCACGATGTGAGCAGCTCTGCTTTGCCCTACTTTTCATCAGGGTGCCCTTTGCTTGGAGCCAGCTCAGCATGAACTGAGCCCTCTGAAACACTGCGGCAAATAAACTTCGTTTCCTTCAAATTTTGTGTACCATATGTTTTATCCCAGGGACAAGAAAGTTGACTAATTGAATTTGAAACCTTGAAAGAAGACATGAAGGGTAAATTCCTATGTTTATTGTGGCCGCTTCGATGTACTGATTAAGCTAGTGTTCAGATATAAATGTTCAGATATGAGTGGGAAAACATTCTCACTTTTTTTTAACTTTCAAGATTAGAACCGCTTAGTTTAGCTGGTAAGATCCCAAGTAATAAATAAAGATAACTAGCCTCAGAGATTTGGTGACACAAATTTTAATATTATTCTTCTTCCTTTATGGGTATACATAAATTAATTAAAATGTCATTAATTTCCAATCAAGCATGGTTTTTATGTGTACCTATGACATTCAAAACTCAGTTTAATTTACTACAGAGTTTGTCTGAACTGATTCTTAGCTGTATACATTTTCATTGTCGTCTACTCTTGGCTTTGAAGAGCAGATCTGACTTATCAGGTCTGTGAAGTCCAAAATGTCTCTTTTACGAGGTGGTACTTAAAGGATGATACATAAAGGATGATCTGAGTAATGTCATCAGGCAGAGAAATTTTTGAGGCTAATTCTGCAGACTACTGAGTCTTCAGTGGATTTAGCAAAGCCACTTAGAAATTATGGCAGAATGAACAGAGCCTCTGATCATTTGAACAACCCATGAGAGCACCACAGATGATCCTAGATGCCTGAATAGCATGCTTTTAATGGATTCTTATTAGATTTCATATTGTTTAAGTGACTTTATCATAAAATGGGTTTGTGTTAAAGTTTAACAAGATGGCTAAATCTCCTCCTTTAATAAATTTTTTCCTGGTAAGTCTCTCTCTCTGTGTGTCTCTCTCTTTCCCTCTCCCTCCCTCCCTCCCTCCCTACCTCCCTCCTTCTCTCTTTCTGTGGTGTTTTTGGGGTCTCAAAGGGGGATATTACAATATAGGACACATTTTATAAGATTATTTACAATAACCTCCAAAGAATCATATGCAAAAAGAGACTGCAGTAAATCTGCGCATATACTAAGGACAAAAAAAAAATCCATCTGAGAAACTGGATTCTATGGTAATGTCTGTCTGCACAAATCCAGATGAAGACACGAATTCCTCACCAATGTCATCCATGAATCAAACTGGAGGCCAAGAGCCCACCATAATGTCTTATGCAGGCTGCTTTCACAGATGTATGCTGGGAAGGCCCAAAGCTCTGTGATAGAAGGTAGAAAGGATGAAGGATCTGCGTTAGTGGACTGAGGGATCTGAACTGGAGCTAGGAAAAAAACATGCAAAATAAGAACCAGAGCTTCGCCGGGCGTGGTGGCGCATGCTTGTAATCCCAGCACTCGGGAGGCTGAGGCAGGAGGATTGTTGTGAGTTCGAGACCAGCCTGAGCTACAAAGTGAGCTTAAAGCCAGCCTGAACTGTGTAGTGAGACCCTGTCTCAAAAAGACAAAAAAAAAAAAAAAAAAAAAAAAAAAAAAAAAAAAGAACCAGAGCTTCCCCAAAAAAGTATCACATCTTCAAAGACAGTGAGGTCCTGAACTCCTGTGATGAAGAGACTAGCTGGCCTCCTATTAGGAAAGCTAGTATACAGCCGGGCGTGGTGGCGCATGCCTGTAATCCCAGCACGCGGGAGGCTGAGACAGGAGGATTGTTACGAGTTCAAGACCAGCCTGAGCTACAAAGTGAGCTCGAGGCCAGCCTGAACTGCATAGTGAGACCCTGTCTCAAAAAAGACAAAAAAAAAAAAGGAAAGCTAGTATGACAAAATTCCTCAGGGAACACAGCAGTGCACCATCTTCACCTCCAGAGCCAGGAAGTGATGCTCAAAGGTAAGACCAGAGTTTCACAAAGTGAATGATAGCCATTCCCAGCAACAGCAAGGTGCTAAGCTCCTTTTACAATGTGAACAGCTTAGTTCATCGGGAACACCAGCATGACAACTCCTCCAGGAGAACCAACAGCTCCCAACAGCTTCTCTTGTTCTCCAGTTCTTCCTCTTAGGCTGCTGGCAGCAATCCTCAGGTGGGTCTCCCACACCCAGAACTGTGTTGCTTCAACTCAGCTGGGTGCTACCAGTTGACCAACAGTTGTCAGTCCACCACAGTCCAGCCCTGATGAACTTGATAACCATACGCATTTCCTCAGTTCATCATCTCTAGTGGTAGATTCATGAGAAGAAACAGATGTGAATATACTCATACTTACATTGTTATGATAATTATATGTACATAGTTTTGCATTCTTTTCTGCAACAAAAATTGTAATATTCACAGGATGATCAAAATTTAAGGTTAAAACATAATACTTTAACTAATTAACCTGATTTTAAAACATCTACAAACACCATTAAAATCAAATAAAAGAACTATTACAATCACAGTCCTTGCTTCTCATTAACTTTTAACAAGGCATGGCAAGACTTAATAATAGGAATCTCCTACAATTTAAATATGCTATTATCTTCACATTATTTTCATATTGTCCTGTTTTTTTCTCAAAAAACATGATATCCACTGCTTCACCCTTGCAGCAAAGCTCCATGCGGGCCTCACCTATGGCCAATTGTTTCATAGCTTCTGACTGGCTCCTTGCTCTTAATTTCAAATACAGATCTGGCCAAAAGTTGTCAATGCCAACTTCACAACAGTAGACTGAACTGAATTTTTTTTTCATGCAAGTAATATCTCTAAACACAAGTAAATTGCAGACCAAATTTCTGACAAAGCACGATATAGCTGGGATCCAGCAGCCGATGCAGTTTCTCTCGGTTGAAGCCTCCCACACTTCGTCTTAGCTGGAAGCTTTTCCATCAGTACTCTGATTTTCCAGGCTCCATCCAAAGATTCCAATAAGCTTACAGCATATAGGGGATGCCCCCTTGGGCAGTCTCTCAAAACTTTTCCATATTAATTCTAAAGATTGTCAAGTTGCACGGCCAGGCAGCATCTCTACAATGGCCAGCTCCTGCTGTCAAATTCTATCTTGATCATTTTTTTTCTCTTGACTGAGACAAAATAACCTGATACTCAGAATTAAGGAAGGAAAAGTTTGATTTGCTTGCAGTTTGTGAAAGCTTCAGTGCATACTTGGCCGGCGCCAAGGCAGAGCGGCCCATGGCAGGGGAAACAGTTCGTGGTAGCAGAAAACAGCAAAAGCACCAAGATGGAAGAGGAGCAGCACCAAGCAAGTGCTTCTTTCTCTCCTACGTTGTATGCAGGTTATCCACTCTGTGATGAATGCAGCTCTTGTACCAAAAATACCAACACTGGACAAAAATCACTCAGAAACCCTAGAAGCCTCCTATGGAGGATTTCTAGACACAAGCCATAGCACATTTTCTTTCTCTTTCTCTTTCTTTCTCCTGAATATATACTCTCTTTGAAACTTACACATCTGAGTGACAACTATTTCAAACATCACAAAACATCTGTAACTGCACATAGTGCTAAGCAAGTTATAATTTCTTAAAGGTTTTCATTGAAGTTGCTAGTATTCTAATTATATCTATGTATTTGGGTCTTTAAAAATTGAATAGACATCTCCATAACCTAGGTACTAATTTCTTCCTTATAGGATGTAGGAGGCACTTCCAGGTCCTCATCTCAGTCCAAGAAACCAATATTTGTAATCCCAAAGTTATGTTATTGGAATCCCATCAAGTTGATTCCAATCTACCACTTTTCATGCAATCTATGGCAAAAATGAAGATATTAAATTATATTTTTAATCATCTGGGAGTCAAGGGGCTCTAAGTCCTGCCATGACATGGCTTTCCGGAACCCAGAGAGCCACCTAGGGCCTCACCCAGTTTTATTCAGTGGAGGAGTGGCTTCAGGATTGACTGAGAATTGTGGAAAGCACAATTGTGAGGTGAGCTAGGTGGGTGGCCTACATTTACCTCTGACATATGCAGAGAGGATATGCAGAGAGAGTAATCTGCACTATATAGTATTTAATGTTTTGGGAAGTCTAGTGCGTCAGCTTTGATATAGTCTTTCAGACCCTAGGAAGTCATAGCCTCTATCTCGAGGTTCAATACCAGCTGGTGGTATGGAGCATTAGCTCTACTGTCCTGTCTCCACCTGGCTCACATTAAGGAGCAGCAAGCTTACCAGGGAAACACGCATCCCACCTTCAAAGACTATCACCAGCACCTCAGCTAGACCAATACACATTGCTTAAGTCCAACTGAAGGATAAACAGAAATTCTAGCCAGCTTTGGACATAAAAATACGAGGGAATAGGATCAGACTCAGTCAAAATGGAGACAGTCGTTCTTCTTTCAAGGAGAGCTGCTCAGGTGGTCCCCCACAATAGGATAGAGTGTTAGTGTTCCTCAGTGTTTCCCATTATCTACAGTATTAATATAATTATGACTTACTACATTTTAGACATAAAATATTGTATATCATCAACCTTTCCTGAAGTGGATAGAAGCAAATTTCTAAAATGTCTAGACATGAAATTCTTAAGACATAATCATTTTCTTTGAAATATAAGATATCATTGATTTCAACATGAAAATAAAATGGATATATGTAAAATCCATTGAAAATTTGATGAAACTTAGGTATACATATATCACTATGATATGATGTTTTTCAGTTCCTCTGCAAAAATTCCCAGTAGAGGCTAGCTAGATTGAATGGGATTTCCAGTTCTAGGTTTTTAAGGACTCTCCACACTGATTTACATAATGGTTGCACCAGTCTCCATTCCCACCAGCAGTGGAGAAAGTCTCCCCAACATTTGTTGTTGGTTGGTTTCTTTATGATAACCATTCTTTCTGGAGTGAGATGGTATCACAGTGTTGTTTTAATTTGCATTTCATGGATGACTAGTGATGTGCAGCATTTTTTCATATATTTATTCACTTCTTTAATTTCATCCTCTGAGAAGTGTGTGTTCATCTCGGATACCCATTTCTGGACTGGGTCTTTAAATTTTGTATCTGTATATACAAAATAGGATAGATATACAGCTACTTTGTCCTAATTCAATGAGAAGAAAGATTTGTACTAATAGTGTTTGGATATGACATCATATCTGCATCTTGTATTATGAATAACTACTACAGAGACAACAATATGCAATATATTAATTATTGAAACTGTCTGAATAATGTTTTAAAACTGTCGCATTGCTATTTGTTTCTCCATAAAATTAATTTAAAAAATTAACATATACAATAGTGAGTAGAGTTGTGACAAAAGATCGGGAGATATAGTTCAGAGAGTATAAAGTTATAGTTATATAAGATGTCTAATGTAGGCCCTGAGGACTATCGCTAATTATATTGTATTATCTGCTGAAAATTTACCCGGAGAATAGATTTTGAGCACTTTTACCACAAGAACAGTAACTTTATGAGATTCATTGGCTTGACTGTAGTTATTTCACCATGCGTATGCCAAAATATGATTTGTACACGTTAAATATATAAAATAAAAATAAATATTATTTCAAAAAAAAAAAGAATAAAAAGGAAAAAATGTTGGGGACAAAAAAAGAAAATTTGATAAAATGTACAAGAGTATTGTGATAAACTTGCCTCCTATTAGTATCCTGTTTAACAATTTTTAATTAACGGATGTTCTTATCAGAGCATTATTCACAATATTTGACTTATAGCTGCATATAGAAAGCTGCATATAGAAAAAGAATACAGCAAATTAGAAGTATCCCCTTGATACCTGTATGTGAAGTAAAAAGGCATAATTAATATCTCACAGGAGAAACATTTATTAGAATTTTTTTTACTTCAAACTGGTCAAAACTAAACAGAACTGGCACCGTCACTCAAGTATGCAGCAAGGCTGCTGACTGGAGGGTTGCTCCAGACTAAGTGAAGCAAATGCAGAACTGAACTCCTAAAGTCGAAGTGTCGGGCAAGGAGCATCGCACTGATGTGTCATGCGAACAGGAGCCCAAAGATGCTGCTGTTGTGAAGACATCAACACGGTATGGCAAAAAAAGAAGTCACAAGACCAGACCGATTTTACGCTGGTTCTTTAAAGTACGCATGGTAAGATCATGCTGTTTTGGAATGGCATCTGTTTTTCATAAAGCACCTCCTTCTATGAAATAACATGTATCCTGTTTTTCCAAAAGGAGTATTTGGCATATACTTAGAGAAAATGTAATTCATATATTTAGAAATTCTTTCTTGAAAACTATGGTATCTGAAAACTTAATTATATTAGACTCTCAGAAAAATTCTTCTTGAATTTTTGAAATTCCTCTTGAAAGCTTTGGGAAGTTTTAGCAGGGCAGTACAGCACAAGGATCATTCTCTAAGAGACCACATACTAGACCATAGGTCAAGCTTAACTATATGCAAAAAAACAGAAATTATCCCAAGCTTGTTATCTGACTACAGTGGAATGAAACTGGAAATAAATAACAAAGGAAACCAGAAAAACCCTCTAAATACATGGAAATTAAACAACACTACTCAGAAATCAATGGGTCACAGATGAAATTAAACAAGAAATTTAACAATGTCTACAATTCAATGAAAATTCATACTGTAACATCATGAAACTCAATTGAGCCTCCAATTTTCTGAACAAGGAGATTATGGAGCCACAGAGGAAAAAGATTAAAGTTCTATAGTGTGCCTGGGGAGAGCCACTTGGAGAGAAAACTTTCTCTCAGGCTCTCACAGAGAGCAAACTGGTCAAGCATTGGCAGTGACTCATCCACATAGATGACACAGACAAAGGATCTACAGAACAAGGTACAGGATTACAAGATGAACCCTGAGGGGACTTCACTGACCTCATTGGAAAAAAAAACTACATGTTTTGGTATATAGGTCTTGCTCTATCTAGGTCTTGACCACCCAGCATCAAAGTATAAAAATGAGGTATACAATGCCGGGCCATAATAATAAGTTGAGCTATAAATGGCTACGGTCAACAACTTCTTCAGATAACTCACTATTGTGGAATGCTGGACTGTGTTGGATTGTGTCATCAAGTTCAGGCACGTAAATCAGTTGAATGACAATGGATTGCCCATCTTTGACTGGTGTAGTCAGAGGAAGGGGTATAGAAAAGAAGAATCATGACATGTGTGTATGGACAGTACAGTTGGGATAGATATGCCATGCTTCTACATAATTCTCTCAGAGGCAAGATTTGCACTGATGGTCGTTGGGCAGGATTTTATGTTGGCTTCTAGTACTATGGACAACCATTACGAAAATTACAAGGTAGAAAGTATTAACTATTGAATCTTTGATATAATTCAGGTATAAAAAATAAGATACGTAAACAGCTACATTCCCTTAATTTACTGATAAGAGACATCTGCTGTAATAGTGTCTGTAAGTATAATATCATGTATGTACCTTGTGCAATACCAAAACATTATGAAAACAGTTTGCAATGTATTAATTTATTGAAACCATCCTGTTACGGTGTCTTAAAATTGTCTCATTGATATTTGTACTTCAATGAAATAAAAAAATAAAAAATAAGGTCAAATTTCCTCACTCTTAAAAAAAAGAAGTTGTAAGCAAATGTAAAACTTGACTTGAAATTATACTACACTGCTACTCTGAGAATATCAGAATGCTACTGTCAATGAAATGGACCTGAGGATCAATGGGAATGATCAGAATATGCAGAGGCCACTACAAACACACTCAGCCACCTCATCTTTGACAAAGGGGATAAACACACTTATGGGAAGAAAGATAGCCTCTTTAACAAATGGTGGTAGAAAAACTGGCTCTCTACATGCCAAAACTAAAACTTGACCCAGGTCTACCATCATGCACTAAGCTAAAGTCAAAATGGATTAAAGATCTAAACATTAATACAGAATCACTAAATCTCCTGGAAGACAAAGTAGGAGGAACTCTTGAAGACATAGGGGTAGGCAGAGTTCATGAACAAAAGATCAAATCACAGGGATAATATTTGAAAGAATTAATATCTGGGACCTCCTCTTATTGAGAAGTTTTTACACTTCAAAAGAAATTATTTATCAACAAAGTCAAAAGACAACACCCAAATTCCTAAAAAATCTTGACTAATAAGCAATCAGACAAATATCTATTCTCTAGAATTTATAAAGAACTTAAAAACATTAGGGCTCCTACATTTAAAGACCCAATCCATAAATGGGCATCCACGATGAACACACACTTCTCAGAGGATGAAATTAAAGGAGCAAATAAATATATTAAAAAATGCTCCACAACACTAGTCATCCGTGAAATGCAAATAAAAACAACACTGAGATGCCATCTCACCCCAAAAAGAATGGCTATCATAAGGAAATCAGTTAACAACAAATGTTGGAGACTCTGTGTGGAAAAAGGTACCCTTCTCCACTGCTGAGGGGAATGTAGAGTGGTGCAACCACTATGGAAATCAGTGTGGAGAATCTTCACAAAACTAGGACTGGAAATGCCATTCAAACCAGCTATCGCCCTCCTGGGAATTTTCCCAGAGGAACTGAAAACCTCCTATCATAGTGATATGTGTGTACCTATGTTCATATCAACAGAATTTGTGATAGCCAAATCTTGGAAACAACCAAGATGTCCATCACATGAGGAATGGTTGAAACAGATGTGGTATTTTTATACAATCGAGTATTACTCAGCTATAAAGAATAATAAATTTGAAGCATTTATATTTAAATGGACGTCACTTGAAAATATACTTATAAGTGAAATAATCCAGACCCACCTGTGTAAATATCGTATAGTCTCTCTAGTATAAGAACTTGAAAGGAGAAATAGAAATGGAAAGGATACTATGGTTGCAGAATGCTGGACTGTGTTGGATTGTGGTGTCGAGTTCAAGCACCTAAGGTAGTTGAATGTCAACAGAGTGCCCACTTTTGACAGGTGTAGACAAAGGAAGGGTTGTAGAAAGAAAAAATCATCCTGTGTGTGCATAGACAGTACAGTTGGGATAGATAACGCTGTGCTTCTACATAATTCTATGAGAGGCAAGATCTGCACTATTGGTGGTGGGACAGGATATTATGTCGGCTTTTAGTGCTATGGTCATCCACTAGGTAAATAATTATTGAATCTTTGATATAATTCAGCTACATAAAGACCTGTAAATATAATATCATGTATGCACCTTG
>PVKA01001075.1:0-10425 GCA_004027165.1 Ctenomys sociabilis | reverse complement strand
CAGCTAATTACATAAAAAAAAAAAGGAAAGCGAGAACATGAGGATTATACAATGAAGAGAGGGTGTGGAAAATAGCTAGGAAACATGACGGGGGCAAAGTGATACATTTATATGCACAATATGGGTTAGGCAATGATTCTGGGAATCTTCAGCATGTTTTTGAAACTAGCAGTTAATGGGTAGGGTTCCCACCCTGCCGAACTATATACACTGATTCCTGTGAACTAAATTATATTGAAGATACCAATGTTTAATAGTAGGGTCATGTTTGGAATGCCTGTCATTCTGGTCTTTGAAATATGTACTGCTTGTCATGACATACCAATTATTGTCATACTGTCTCTTAAGGAAATGTTAGTTTAAAAAAAAAGGGTAAAAATGAAAAACAGAGACAAGAAAAAAAACTCCCAGGACTGTACTGCTACAATGCTGTATATGGTTAGATTTCTAAATTTCTGTAATAAAAATGGAGCCAGGAAAACTGGATCATTTCAAATTGATGTACAATAAAGAATCCTTTTCTTACAAAAAAATTTCTCGTGTGCACTAAATTATAAGAATCTTTCAGTATATGAATCAATTGAGTTTATCAAACAGATTTCTCAGGATATTTTGTAAATTTTTAATATTTTGTAATAGCACAGGCATCGTGAGACACATTTTGACTTTCACTTTTACAGAACTAAATCATAAGTTTAATATATTAAGGAAACTAACAAATCTTTTGTGAATGGGTCTCCTCTGGCAGTCTGAGTGCAGAACCTGCTGAAGTAAGAAATATAATTCATTTCTAGTGTTTTCAAAGTCCATCTAAGGGATACCCTGGCTCCCTGAGCTCTATGGGCCAATTGTTTAAGAAACTAAAAATAAATATATAAAAGTAAAAGCCTTTCTGGTTTTTATACATGTCACATTTTTGTATTTTATCCATATTTATCCAAGTAGCAGGAAAGATCAGACTATGAAGGTTGTCATGTGAGTAAGACAATAACAGTATTGTAGAGATTATCTTCCTATGAACATGGCTTAGATTAATTAATATATTTTGATTTGGGAATAAAATTCTGAAAGTGACACCTGACTGTCCTTAATTTGGCCATCTCTTTACATCTGTAAATCTAAGGGGAGATTAAATAAGAGTAAGATTCTAAGAACTCAGAAAAGTCAGAGATAGAAATACAGTCTCCAAGTGACCTGTAAGATGGAACTAGGTAAAGAAAGAGGGCTCAGAAAAGTTTAATGTGTCCATTAGAAAATGCACACATTACCAGGATGTGATCATTGAGGGACATTTTGATGAGGGCAAGGAAAGAAAGAAGGAAAATTGTAACAAAAGCCTCAGTCTTCTCCAAGAATGTTTAAGCGCTCATAAGCAGAATATTGGTAGATATCAGGAGGAAATGTTGAATATGTTAAAGGAAAATGAAAATAATACCATCTGTCTCAATTACTCTTCTTTTATTGCTGGAACAAAATACCCAACACCCAGAATTAATGAAGGAAAGGTTCATTTAGCTCACAGTCAGTGGAGGTTTCTGTCCATTATTTGCTGGCTCTGAGGCAGAGTGGAACATGGCAGAGAGAAGCAGCTCATGGTGGTGGAAAACAGCAAGGAGCAAAGGGAGGGACAGCAGATGAGACAGCTATCTAGCCTCTCTCCCCTCCTTGAATTTGTAAACAAATTATCTGTCCCAGGGTGAGTATAGTACTCACATCCATAATCTAAGCATTGGATCATGAATTAATCCCAAACTCCTGAAGCTGTCCCACTGACTAGATAATGCTTTGGGGGATGCTTTGATACCATCCTTGTAAAATACCAATAAACTTGCCCAAATTGTTTTTGTATCTTAGTGCTTTGTGGAAAGTAGAACTTGTGAATAATGAAATGAAATATTTGACTGAGAAAACTGATATGAAGGAATACTCTGGTTTTTCTTAATTATCATAAAATGTAAGAAGAGTGAATTGATTTATAGCAGAACTATTTTTTTGTTTGTTTTGCTTTCATTTTTGTTTTCAGTGGAACTTGGGATTGAATTCGGGTCCTTGTGCTTACCATACAAGAGTCTATTGCACTGAGCCATCTCACCAGCCCTATAGCAGACCTGTTAATTAATGGTTAAAAACTTTTTATCCTATCCATATTGCAAGGATTAAGAAACAATGCTTGAAAAACACCAATGATGTAACAAGACACCTGTCAAGGTTAGTTATCCCTCTAGCCAGAAGACCAGACCTATTGTCTAACATAAGGAAGGAAGATAGCTGAAAAAACTCTTCCATCACAGGTCCATAATTCAAGAACACAGTGACTTCAAAGTTTTTTAGAGAGACCTGTTAAGCCAAGGACCAGAAGAGCTAAGGAATTAGGATATTCTCAACCCTAGACTGGTAATGCACTAGCAGGTGATCCAACCTAGGAGAGCCACAGGGACACAACAGACACAACAGAGCCACAAGGCCAGCCACTATAGGAAACTAGAGGGAAGGAGGGGGCTAAGCACAAATCTTCCAGAAGTCTTGGCTAATACCTTGCTAGGAGTGGCTGGACATGGATACCTGATGGCTTGGAGATTCAATCCTTAGGCATAAAATTTGCAGGGGACATCAGTGTCACAAGAAGAGAGCATTACTGAATAAGTTTGTCCCAAGAAAGAAGTATCAAGTCAAAGAGGATTATTATCAGTTTCCTGGATTTTTTTCAAAACATACTCCTCTTTTCCTATTTTTTCCTCATGGAATAGGAACTCTGTCCTATCCCAATACCACCACTGCATTTCACTGCATATAACTTGCTTGATTTTATAGGTTCAAAGCCAGAGAAGAACTAGTCTCACATTGAATTATATCTTGAGTCTCACCTATACTTTAAAGATACTATTTACATAAATCTTTGGACATTAAACTTATGAGTTGGTGCTAGAACCAGCTTAGACAGTGGTTGAAAATGGTCTCAAGTGGTCATTAGTTGATGAGTAAAACTAGTACAGGATGTGGCAAATAGGTGCAGGAGAAAATGGCCTATCATTAGACACTTGCTAGGGTACTGAATTTTTTAATAGACACACTTTTATTAAATAATCTTTATAATACTTGTAAATCCAGTAGGGAAATAGCTTTTCTACTCTCTCTCTCTCTTTGCTTTGATAATCATATAAATTTCTTATAAAAATAACAGTGATGTACAAGTCACCTATTAACTTCTTGAAATATGACCAACACTTAACTCCATACACAAAATTAAAATGCAAGAGGACTCAAAGAATAGAATTCTTTCATAGTTTCCACTTATTTCCTCAACTCTTAGGTCTTCAAACACACTCTTAACTCCAGATAAATTCTTGGCTAACTCACATAGTTGTTAGAGCCTTGATGTGGGCCTTGCCAGCCTCAACAACTGTGGAAAATACTGTTCTGTTCATAAACATCATTGTGTTATTGATCTGTAGAGAATCCCATAGAAAAGCTCAGTTTTCCCTCTAAAATCAAAACCAAATCCTTGGCCATGTGAAAGAAATGCCTTGGAAATAGGTCGGCCATGCCAAGTCAGATTCTGATTAAAATCCCAAACATAGCATGAAACAGAAGCTTCCAAGATAGATTTTCCAAATTTGTGAGCCACAGAAATTGTGCAAGATACTAAATAATTGCTGCTTTTTGAATCCGCTGGAATTTGGGTTGATTATTTATATGACAATGGATAACCCATAGCCTGACGTAACTACTAAAGAATAACATAAAATTGACAGGTTTATAAACAAAACAGACAAGTAGATATTAGGGAAGAAACTTAACTAACTAAAAAAGTGTTTATAAAAAGCATATAAAATAGTGAATGAGTGTTACATTAAAGGAATGGGCTTTGCAACTAAATTACTCAGGCTAGTATTCTAGCTATTTATTTGTGAACTTCAGGAAATTACTCGTATCTTCTCAAAATCAATTTATAAGATGTAATGATAAAGATGATGCTTAAAATAAGTTTAGATGTAAATATTATATGACGTTATCCAAAACTGCTTAGAACTTTTGAGTGCCATGCACATACTGTATGTAAAAACACATACTTATTCAGATAATGCTACACATCTATACATTCACTTAAGCCTTCTACCTACCTGATACAATATGTACTACTATATTTTCCATTTTACAGATGAAGAAACTAAATCACAGCTAGGAAGATGCAGAGCCAGACCTCAACTTCAGTTAATTTCATGTTTGCACAGTTAATGCTTATAATAACCTCTAGTTATGGATGCTTTACACATACTTGATATGACTGATGAGTCATGCTAGTTGAGGTTGGAAATATATCTATCAGAGTCTTCTCTTGATTAAAAATATATTAGAGTTCTGGAAGCTGAGATATTTCAAGGTCAAGTATTAGGCAGATTCATTGCTTGAGAAGAGATTGGTTTTGCTTTCAGTGATTTTCTGTCATCTGTTCACACGCTAGAAGAGGTAGAAGACTAGATCCTCATACTCCTACCAGCTATGGTCTATCTTTACACAATGCTACTGTTCTATCTTTCAATAAAACAGTCCAACAAACTGGAATTGACCTGCTAATAGATAATTCAGATAATGCTGGAAACACTCTTACTTTGTTTGGTAGTTCAAGGTAATTAGTGGTGGCTTCCTGTAGCAAGATGGAAGGAGGTGGCCGGGCGTGGTGGCGCATGCCTGTAATCCCAGCACTCGGGAGGCTGAGGCAGGAGGATTGTTGTGAGTTCAAGACCAGCCTGAGCTACAAAGTGAGCTTAAGGCCAGCCTGAACTGCATAGTGAGACCCTGTCTCAAAAAGCCAAAAAAAAAAAAAAAAAAAAAAAGATGGAAGGAGGCACTCTTAGCTCAGTTGAGTTTAGTCAGTTACACCAAAGATGGGAAATGGAGTAGGATCTGCAGTTATGCCTCATGACTCTTGATTCTTAGATACAAATTATTTTAAAATGTTGTTTTCTTTTAAAAATTGGTTAAGCAATGGCTATAACTCATCCACAGATCTGACACTGATAAAAGGTCCATAAACTGCTATATAGGGTTTCAGAGTAAATATTGAGGGATTTGACTGACCTTCTCAGACACAAAAGTTACATTTTTTTACCTAGGTCTTGCTTTATCTTGGTCTTCACCATCCAGCTGAAAAGTATAACATGAGGTACAAAAAGCCATATTAATATGCTCAGCTATAAAAGGCTCAAGGCAACAACTTGGGACATTGCCAGTCATGCAGGTAGCCCACTACTATTATGGTCTACTGTACTGTTATGGATTATATTATTGAACTCAAGCACTTACAATATTTGAATGCAATGGAATACCCAACTCCATGTAGCTGTTTACATATCTTATTTTTATACCTGAATTATATCAAAGATTCAATAATTAATACTTTCTAACTTGTTATTTTCCTAGTGATTGTCCATAGTACTAGAAGCTGACATAATATCCTATCCAACCACCATTAGTGCAAATCTTACTTCTCATAGAATCATGCAGAAGCACGATATATCCATTCCAACTGTACTGTCCAAACACACACATCATGATTCTTCCTTTCTATACCCTTTCCTTTGTCTACACCAGTCAAAGACGGGCACTCCATTATCATTCAACTGATTTAGGTGCCTGAAATCCATGACACAATGCAACACAGTCGAGTATTCCACAATAGTGAGTTATCTGAAGAAGTTATCGACCATAGCCATTTACAGCTCAACTTATTATTATGGCCCCATGTTGTATACCTCATTTTTATACTTTGCTGCTGGATGGTTAAGACCAAGATAGAGCAAGACCTATATACTAAAACATGTAGTTTTTGTTTGTGATAAGGTCAATCAAGTCCCCTCGGGGTTTATCTTGTAATCCTGTACCTTGTTCTGTAGATCCTTTGTCTGTGTCATCCATGTGGATGAGTCAGGGCCAATGCTTGACCAGTTTGCTCTCCGTGAGAGCCTGAGAGAGAGTTTTCTCTCCATGTGACTCTCCCCAGGCACACTATAGAACATCAGTCTCTTTCCTCTGTGGCTGCAAAATTTCCTTGTTCAGAAAATTTGAGGCTCAACTGAGTTTCATGATGTTACAGTACAGTTTCTCCTATGTCCTGAGTCTTCGCTGACCTTGAAAGGCTAGGGCCAAAATGTTGGCTGACCTTGTGGCTCTTCTATTTCTCCAACTTTGATATGTGAACTTAAGTTGTTAACCATCCAGAAGAAAAGCTGATTAGTACCCTGCAGCGTATGCCATTCACATTGCCCTATCTGACTCAATTGTTTTTAGTTGTTGTTGTACATTTCTATTTGTATTTTTTCTTTTCACTTGTGTAGGGAGACTACACAATATTTGCACATGTATATCTTGTTTATTTCACTTATGAGTATATGTTCAAGTGGCAGCCACTTCAATGTAAATGCTTCAAGTTTACCATTATTTATAGCTGAGTAATACTCCATTATATAGAAATACCACATCTTTTTCAACCATTCCTCATGTGATGCACATCTTGGTTGTTTCCAAGATTTTGCTATCACAAATTGTGCTTCTATAAACATAGGTATACATATATCAATATGATATAATGTTTTCAGTTCCTCTGGGAAAATTCCCAGTAGAGGGATAGCCGGCTTGAATGGGATTTGCAGTCCTACTCTTTTGAGGACTCTCTACACTGATCTCCACAATGGTTGTACCAGTCTGCATTCTTTCTGGAGTGAGATGGTATCTCAGTGTTGTTTTAATTTGCATTTCATGGATGGCCAACAATGTGGAGATTTTTTCATATATTTATTCACTTCTTTAATTTCGTCCTCTGAGAAGTGTGCATTCTTCTCAGATGCCCATTTCTGGAATGGGTCTTTAAATTTGAAGGTCCTCATACATTTTAGTTCTTTATTTGTTCTGGAGAGCAAACCTTTGTCTGACTGCTTATTAGTTAGGATTTTCAAATTTTGTGGGTTATCTTTTCACATTGTTGACAATTTCTTTGACATGCAGAAACTCCTCAAGAAGAGTTGATCCCAGTTGTTGATTTTTTCAAGTGTTTCTTGTGTGAATACATCTTTGTTCATGAACTCTTTGCCTACCCCTATGTCTTTGAGAGTTCCTTCAACTTTCTCTTCCTGAAGATTGAGAGTTTCTGTTTTAATGTTTAGATCTTTAATCCACTTTGACTTTAGCTTAGTGCACAGTGATACACCTGGGTCAAGTTTCAGTTTTTGGCATGTAGAAAGCCTGTTTTTCAGTACTATTTGTTAAAGAGGCTATCTTTCTTCCAGTAAGCATGTTTGACCCCTTTGTCAAAGGTCAGGTGACTGAATGTGTTCCTAGACATCTCTGGGTCTTCTACTCTATTTATTGATATTCAGGTCTATGTTGTTGCCAATACTATCCTGATTTTATCACAGTGGCTTTGTAGTATAATTTCAAGTCAGGAACTGTGATGCCTCCTGCCTTATCTTTGTTGGCTAGAATTGCCTTTGCTGTTCTATATCTTTTCTGATTCCAAATAAATTTTAGGAACGATTTCTCTAGGTCTGGGAGGTATGTTGTGTGCAGTTTGATAAGGATTGCACTAAATCTGTACAACATGGCAGTATAGCCATCTTCACGATGTTGCTTCTTCATATCCAGGAGCATGGAATATCTTTCCATTTTCTGAAATCCTGTATAATCTCTTTTCTGAAGGTGTTTTAATTTTCAATGAAATATCTTTGACTTTCTTAGTTAAGTGAATTCCAAGGCATTGCATTTTTCAGGGTGCTATTGCAAAAGGTACTGTTTCTATAGTTTCATTCTCAGTGTATTTGTTATCTGTGAAGAGGACTTTTGAGTATTGACTTTGTATCCTGCTATGCTACTGAATTTGAGTATCAATTCTAGAGCTTTGTGGTGGAGTTATTTGGCTCTTCAAAGTAAAAAATCATGTCATCTGCAAATAGTGATAATTTGACTTCTTAATATATTTTTATTCCTTTTATTTCTCCCTCTTGCCTAATGACTGTAGCTAATGATTCCAGAACTATATTGAGTAGGAGGGGTAATAGAGGACATCCTTGTCTTATACGTGAACTTATAGTAAAAGATTTCAGTTTTTCCCCTTTTACAATTATATTAGCTGTTGGGTTGTCATAAATAGCTTTTATCAAGTTGAGGTAGAGTCCATCTATTCGAATTTTCTGTAGGGTTTTGAACATGAATGAGTGTTGGACTTTGTTAAAAGCTTTCTCTGCATCAATGGAGAAGATCATGTTGTTTTAGATTTCAGTCTATTAATACAGTATATTACATTTATAGATTTTTGAATTATTGAACCATCCTTGCATCCCTGGGATGAATCATACCTTGTCATGGTGTATGACCTTCTTGATGATTTGCTGTATTCTATTTCCTGGGACTTCATTGAGGATTTTTGCATCTATTTCCATGAAAGAGATTGGCCTGTAGTACTCTTTTTTGGTTGTATCTTTCCCTGCTTTTGGAATCAGTATAAAACTTGCCTCCAGAAATGAACTGGGGAAGACTGCTTTCTTTTAAATTTCATTGAAGAGTTTGAGGATTGTGGAAATTATGTCTCTATAAAGTTCTTGTAGAATTCAGCTCTGAATCCATCAGGATCTGGACTTTTCTTTCTCAGCAGGCTTTTTATTACGTTTCATATTTCGTTGGCTGTTATTGGCCTATTGAGAGTTGTTATATCTTCTTGATTCAGTTTTGGTAATTTGTACCTTTCTAGGAATCTGTTCATTTCTTCTGCGTCTTCTATTCTGTGAGCATAAATATTCTCAAAGTAACTATTGATAGTCTTCTAAATTTCCACTAGGTCTGTGGTGATTTCACCCTTTTCACTTCTTATTGCTTGTACTTGAATTATCTTTCCTCTTTTTGATGAGGTTGGCTAGAGGCTTATCAACTTTATTTCGTCTTTCAAAGAACCAACTCTTTGATTTGTGGATTCTTTGAACTGCTTTCTTCATCTCAATTGAATTAATTTCTGCTTTAATCTTTATAATTTCTTCCCGTCTTTGTGCTCTAGGTTTCGTTTGCTCTTCTTTTTTCTAGACGTTGGAGGTACAACATTATGGTATTTATTGGTTCCTGTTCTGTTTTCCCAATGTGTGATTCATAGCTATGATTTTTCCTCTAAGAACTGCTTTCATCGCATCCCATAAATTCTGGAAATTTGTGGTTGAATTTTTATTGAATTGTAGATATTGTTGAATTTGTTGTTTAATTTCATCTGTGACCCATTGATATCTGAGTAGGGTGTTGGTCAATTTCCATGAATTTAGTGGGTTTTTCTGGTTTATTTTGTCATTTAGTTCCAGTTTCATTCCACTGTGGTCAGATAACAAGCTTGGGATAATTTCTGTTTTCTTGCATATACTAACACATGACCTTTGGACTGGTATGCCATCTACTTTGGAAAATGACTCTTTTGCAGCTGAAAAAAAAAATGTATATTCAGCTGTGTTTTGTTGGACCACTCTGTATATGTCTACTAGGTCCTTTTTTTCCAAGCTCTGATTCAATTTTTCTAATTCCTTGCTAATTTTTTATCTGGTTGATCTGTCTTTTTCAGATAAGGGGGTGTCAAGTTCTCCTGTTAAGATTGTGTTCTTAGATATTAGGTTTTTAATGTCCATTAATATTTGTCTTGGCCATCTTCCTCCATCCTGCCTGCACCCGCCCAGCCCCAGAGACCGGCCAGAGACAGCGCGGCTGAACCCGCCATCCTCATCCATCTCGGCCGTGCCCACCCATCCCCAGAGACCTCCTGACACAGCAAGACAAAGGGCAGCAGGCTACTAGATCCCGCCCACTCCGCCCAGCCAGAGACTGGCCTGAGACAGTGGCTGACTCCAGCGGCCTCCTGGATCCCGCCCCAAGCTCTCCCAGCGAGAGCGAATTTGCACGACTCACCAGCCTTCCCAGATCAGTGAGAGTGTGGTGAGTCTGAGGGAGAGCCATTGGCTTTTTCGCACGCGCACTACACTGATCCCTGCCCCCAACCCCTCCAAGCCAGTGACTGGACTGAAAACTCAGGACCCACTCACCAGCACCTCCCCGGATCCCCTGCCCTAAAGCCCGCTGAATGAGTGGAAATTTCCTGACTCTCTGGGCAGCAAAGTTCAGTGAGTGTAGAATTTCAGTTCCGCCATGCCCGAGAGACATTTCCCAGGGATTCCCTGTCCCCCACCCCCCTGTGGCCCGGTGAGAGCTCCAGGCACACTGTGCCAGAGAAACATTTCCAGGTGATTACCGGTCCCACCCCACAGCACCAGACCCAGTGCAGGTCGGCCTAGAGTGACAACTCCAAGCCTGCCACACCGGAGGGACATTTCTCAGCAATCCTCGGTCCCACGCTGCGGACCGAAACCCACAACAGCCTGGCCTATGAGTGAGGGCTCCAGGCCCACT
>PVKA01001074.1:103702-160255 GCA_004027165.1 Ctenomys sociabilis | reverse complement strand
TCTTAGAGCTGAACACAGACACTTATTTAAATGCCTTAAAACTGTCTTATTAGAACAACTACAAACCCTTTAATACTGTGAATGGTTACATAATGGCTGGCATGAAAAACTCTACAGGTCAGCTGGCTCTCAAATCCTGGACTGCTTAATAGTATTTTATCATGATCTTATTATTTCCTCATAAGCCTTAAATATGATTCAAAGCTCCACCAGGAACTGATAATACGTGACACCTTTTGGAATTTCCCCCTATTTCTGCTGTCCTATGTCATAATCATTGTATTCCCATGCAGTATAAGTTAAGGGCTGATTAAAATTCTTTCTATTTATTCATTTTAGAAACTACCACTTGGAGTAGAAGAAGTAAGGTTGGGGAGATGCTAACATTTAATATCATCACATTAAGCAAGTAAAGAAATGTTTGAGTCATCATTTATATTAATAACCACAAAGAAGACTGAGGAATGCAAAATTTCTCACAATTTACAGAGTAAGTATGAATGCAGGATCTATGTAAAGATGTTTTTAAAAATTTCTAAGAGAAGACTTGAATTAAATTGTAAGGTGCACTATTGCAAGGATTTAAGTTCTCCTCAAATGCTATCTATACATTTAAAGCAATATAAACAAAATCTAGACAAAATAATCCAAAAGTACATCTGGAGAAATAAAATATATGATAACCCTAAGGTGTTTGTGGAGAAAGGCAATAAAACTTTCCTTCCCAAGAATTCAAAGTATCCTTGAACTGTAACAATTACATTGGTGTCATAATGATTCTAGTATAGGTTAACTGCTGGAAAAATAAATACATGCAACACATCATTCCCATTCAGATAGGAAAGGATGAATTATTCACTAAGAGGTGTCAGAACCACTTGTTACACATTTAGAAATCTATAGTTAAATTACCAGTTAATCTAAATTGCAGATTGATTATGTCAATGAAAAACAATAAGATATGGAGGTACTGTTAGAAAAAAGGGCTGGCCAAATAGCTTGGCAGATTAAAGCACCTGCAAGCAGGCGCAGGGGCCCGGGGTTCAATCCCTGGGAATGCTATGCTGGCCCTGCCCCTGAGGAGCACTGAGATGACAATTGAGACTGAGTATGGTGGCATGTGCCTGTAATCCCAACACTCAGGAGGCTGTAAACAGGAGAATCACTGTGAGTCTGACCTGTGTAGTGAGATTGTGAACACCCTGTAGACCGTTCCCTAAAATACAAAAAAAAAAAAAAAAAAAAAAGAAAAGTAAGGGGCTTTCAAAGTATGGTATGAAGACATAAGTGGACATTTTGACAGATTTCACTGGAAAATATTTCAAATTTATTATGTTAAATACAATCATTTTAAAATTTAAAGACAAGCCACAAACTAAGAAAACTATTGATATTAATTATTTAAAATCAGTGGTCAATATTATTTTTTTTTCTTGGTGGAACTGGGGATTGAACTCAGACCCTTGCATGTGTCAGTGTGTAGGATGACAGACATGTGCAGGCAAGATGGGTTATGTCACTTGGCGTCATTTGGAAGCCTTGAATTATGTTATCCAAACAACCAAGTGTGTAAGGGCCTTGGACACCATTATCTAACACACTCTGTCTTAATTCTTTCAGGAGCAAAATGTTAAAGGCTGTATGAGTATTGTGTTTACGAGTAGGGTGTTTTGAATCTGTTTTTTTAAGGACAGGAAAGCACATTGTTTGTGGATATAAGCTCAAGTCACTGTACTTTGGCCTCCGTAATGGTGGGGAAGGAGGAGGCACGTTTTTAACCTGATGGTTCTGTATGTCTGAGGGAAGAACTGTAGGGAGTGGAGGGGTAGTGGGGAGAACAGGGAAAGGATTATCTATATGTTTTAAAGAGACTTTCTTTTTTTTTTAGAAGACCATTAAGAAAGTCCTGTCCCAGGTGATCCAACTCTTGTTATATTTTCAACAGAGTTTTTTAAATTACAACTACCTTGTTTATTAGCCTTGGGTTAGCATTTTTGGAATGTTTTGTAATGGTAAACTATTGATCTGTATTTTTGGGGGGGCTGTTACAGTGGAGGGCCCAAACGGCTCCCTTTACCAGGTTGTAAGTGGCTATAGTTTGTGGGTGAATTGTTTTTTTTTTTTTTTTTTTTTTTTTTGAGATTTGGCTACATAAAAGCTCTTACCAATTTTATCCCAAATCTTGAGATCTAGCGTACCAACTTTGGGAAAAGATGGATAAAATGTACCTATCTCATGGAGTAGTCTAAAAACTTGTTTAGATGGCACTTTAATACCAGCATCTTTTAACAGTTTTATAATCAGCAAACTAAATTGTTTTTCTTTTGTGGATAAAGACTGAGTTTGTCCCATTGTTACCCTTGACGAAAAGATTTCTATTTGTTATTTGTGTTTGAGCACTATAGTTAATAAAATGTTCTGCTTACCTTTAAATTGGTCACACAAGTTCCAGTGGGTCGCCTGTACTTGATTTTGGTAAGTGGTCGTTGTGTTGTGAAGGTTGTGTGATGAGGCCACGTCAGGCGCCAAATGTAGCAGACTCTTTTTGGTCCTCGTCTCAATCCAAGAAACCAATATTTGTAATCCCAAAGTTATGTTATTGGAATCCCATCAAGTTGATTCCAGTCTACCACTTTTCATGTAGCCCACGGCGAAAATGAGGACACTAAATTATATTTTTAATCATAGGGGAGTCAAGGGCCTCTAGGTCCAGCCACGCAGATGGCTTCCCGGAACCAAGAAAGCGACCCAGGGCCTCACCCGGTTTTTATTTAGTGGGAGAGTGGCTTGAGGAATGAGAATTGTGGGAAGTAGGTGACTACTGTGAGCTGAGCTAGGCGTGAGGCCTACATTTACCTCTGCCATATGCAGAGGATATGCAGAGAGAGAGAGAGTAATCTGCATTATATAGCATTTAATGTTTTGGGAAGTCTAGGGCTTTAGCTTTGATGTAGTTTTTCAAGCCCCAGGAAGTCATAGCCTCTATCTCGAGGCTCCATCCCAGCTGGCAGCGTGGAGCATTAGCTCTACCATCCTGTCTCCACCCGGCTCACGTTAAGGAGCAGCAGGCTTACCAGGGAAACACACATGCCACCTTCAAAGACTATCACCAGCACCTCAGCTAGACCAATACACACTGCTTAAGGCCAATTGAAGGATAAACAGAAGTCCTAGCCAGCTCTGTACATAACAATATGAGGAAATAGGATCAGACTCAGTCAAAATGGAGACAGTCGCTTTTTGTTCAAGGAGAGCTGCTCAGGTGGTCCCCCACACCAGTGAAGCGCTTATTCTCCTGAGCCGTCTCCCCAACCCCAATATTGTTGTTATATGAAGATATTGTGATAGAACACCACTATCATAGATGGATCATCAACTGGGCTTCTCAGATGATGCTCTATAGAGAGGCTTTTTTGGAAGTGGTCATGAAGCTGTTGCTATCCTTGTTTATTTTGACTTTATGGTTAGCTTAGCAAGAAGGAACAAAGATCAAACCCAGATTATATTTGACAACATGGCCCAAGCTCCATATGATGGAACTGTAAAGAGTAGTGAACTGGCTGTCAGAAGAGCAGGTTTCAAATCCCAGCTAAATTATTGCATTTAATTGGGAATCTACCGTCTGCTTCTTAACCTAAAAATATGGGTTAAAATAATGGCATTGTCTATTGGACACAGCTGCTCAAAAACAAATGGTGCACAATGAATGTGAGGTGATGTAGAAAAGAAAATAAGATTAGAAGGGTTATGTGTAAAATTTTTGAATGTATCTTTACTCTATTTGTACCAGTCTCTCTGCTTGTAATTATATTATTCCTTTCGTTAGCCTACCCTGGTGACAAATATTCTGTCCTTTGCTCTTTACCTTCAACACACACACACACACACACACACACACACACACACACACACACACACACACAATTTCTGCTGAAGCCAATTTTGCAGCGTCCAGCTCCAGATCACCTTTCCTAGCTAATATGATTCACCAAGGTCTTCTTCAAGAAGACAGGAAGTAGATGGTAAAACTGGTAAGTCAGACAATAGCTAGAGCATGAGTACTCTTGACTGTCATACTCTGACGCTTAAACATGATTATTATGAAGTATCTGGATCTTTTCATAGTAACTCAATGATAAAACATGCTCAATTATTAGCTTCTAATGGCTAAAGAGCCTTTGAGTGTGCCTAACTACTATATTCTGAGAACCGTATGCTAGAAACAACAGTGAATAGTATAGTCAAAGGCTTTGTCCTCAAGTTAGGTGGTATGTTAGTGGGTGGAGACAACCAAATTAATGGTAAATAATAAATCAGAGCTTTGCAAATGCTAATATATACAATGGAGGAACTAAAAACAAGGTGATGTAACTGAATAGGGGACTAATTCAGGAGGAGAAAAGATATTCTCAATGATATGACACCAGCATAATTTGAGAAGCCAGACATTAAAAGTAAGGCAGGAGCAGGGACCAGGAGTTTGATCCTCCATCCTGCTGTGTTGTCCCTGCCCCTGGGGATTGCTCAGAGGATGGTTGGGACTGGGCGTAGTGGCACCTCCCTGTAAACCCAGCACTTGGGAGGCTATAAACAGGAGGGTCACTATGAGTATGATCTATACAGTAAGACCCTGTAGAGCCTGTCCTAAAATACAAAAAAGAAAAGGAAAGAAAAGAAAAAACGTAAGGCGGGTAAGAAACATTTCTGATAGTAAAACCAGCAATTGTAAAAGCTGAAATTGACGAATAAATTTAGTATGCTCTAAGAATAGTAAGGTGTCCCATATTTAGTGCATAATGAAGGAGCAGGGGAAGTGGGAGTAACAGTTGTATAGAGAGAATTCTCAAGATGTTAAACTAGCAAGCTACTCCAGCATATTAATCTAAACCATCACAGGGTGTAGAAGAATAGAAAGCCCCTAATTTTTATAACTTCAGGACAAAGCAACCCCTTCTTACCAGGGAAGCAGTAGGGCACCCTCTCTAGGAATCAGCAGCCTAAGAGAATGGGACTGTAACAAAAAGAAACTAAAATCATAAGTTTGGGATATTCCTTAGCACTTGTCTCATAGAAGACTGGATTCCACATTGGGAAAGTCTTGGGGGGACAGCTGGATTACATAAAACAATGCTAAAAGTAAGCATATTTAGCTAGATGGAGGGAAATGTCAAAAAAGGGGGCAAGAAGAAAAACAGTTGTGATTTGCACATTGTTGCAGGTAGAGTTCATCCACATACAATTTTGCAGTGCAAGAGAGTCTGAGGCTGGGCGCCTCACTGAAAAGACCAGCAAAATAGCTGCTTGTGGCTTTTCATCTTAGTGTAGATCTTATGTGCCCAATAGCTTCTATTCTGCTCAGAGACTCTCTTATTAAATGTGCCAATGTGCAGACCCTGGCCAGCTTGGCTCCAAGAGCATAGTTTGGTGAATTCTGGTACTTTGGCCCATAATCTGACCCTACTCACAAAACACACCAGTGAGAGTTTTGGTTGACAACCAAAAATTTTCTAGAATCCTCATTCCTAGATATAGTAAAAAAATGTGATATTCAGTATAATCCAATCCTGCCTTTAAAAAAATGTGCCTGAACATACCTCTATTAAGAATGGTGATGTGGAACTTACCCTGTAGACTGCTCTAATTGGTTTCACCTACTTGGGCAGAAGCTGAAAAGTGTAGAGGACCACTTGGGTGACTCTACTTGAAAGAAGAACAGTTGTCTCCATTTGATGTGTGCAGAGCTTATCTCTTCAATTGGCTTTAAGCAATGCATATTGGTCTAGCTGAGCTGCTACTAGTAGTCACTGAAGATGGCAAATGTGTTTCCATGATAACCTACACCTTCTTCTCTTTAATTAGCTGGGCTGAGATAAAACAAAGAGCCAGTGCTCCACACTATTGAGCCTCGAGATAGAGGCTATGACTTCCTGGGACTTGAAAGATTACATATCAGAGCTGAAGCACCAGACCCTAAAACTTTCAATGCAAATTACTTTTTCTGCATATCCTTCTCTCTGCATATTGCAGAGGTCCATGCAGGTCACCTACCTAGCCTAGCTCACAGCACTCACTCACTTCCTGTAACTCTGAGTGATGTCATACATCTTCAAGACAATCTTCCTTCATCATTGAATAAAACCAGGTTTGGCCCTGGGTTGAGGCTTTTGTTCCAAGTAGACATCACCCTGGCAGGAATTAGGACCCCTTGGCTCCCCATAACTATAAATATGTCTTAGTGTCCTTATTCTCACTGTGGGTTGCACTGGAAGTGGTAGATTGGAACTAAATTGATGTGATTCCAATGATGCATTTTGGAATTACAAATATGAACTTCCTGTACTGAGACAAGGACCAGGAAAGGCTCCTTACCAAAAGGAGAACTATGTATTAAAAAATGTTTTCATATCACTCCTTTTATCAGGTATTGTTAAATAATAAAAAGCTGGGGACAATATTTCAGGTGTGTGTATGTGTGTGTGTGTGTGTATGTGTGTGTTTACAAGAATACTGTCTTTGCTTCTGTAGTTTTTTACATTGCTTTGTCATGGTTTCTTACATCAAATCTCATTTCATAGGGATTTCTGTGTTTCCAATACATCATTAATTGTACTCAATCTCCTTTCATCTTCTCTTGTTTTGCACATAGATTCTATCTTTTTCTTCTTTGTTCATGTCTCCTCTCTTACCATTGCAAATGTCTTCTTCCTCTTTCTTACATATAAATATTATCATTAAAGCCTATTTTTCTTGTCTTGTTTGTATCTTTTTTCCTTAGCTAATTCCACATTATTACTCCTCCTTTTTCTAAACTCATGAAATAGTAAATAACTGTTTTGCTTTTTGAGACAGCATCTCACTATGCACAGGCTGGGCTTGACCTCACTTTGCATCCCAGGGTGGTCTTGAATTCACAATGATCCTTCTGCCTCACCTGCTGGAATACTGGGTTACAGGTATGTGGTGCCACCTCCAGCTAGTAAAAGAAACTATTTTATTTTATTTTTTTGCATTTTAGGGTGTTCAGGGTCTCACCAGTAGATCGGACTCATCGTGCTCCACCTGTTTACAGCCTCCCAAGTGCTGGGATTACAGGCATTCTTCACCAGGCCCAGTCTGAATTGCCATCTCAGTGCACCCTGGGGTTACAGCTGGCATGTCAGGCCCAGGGACTGAACTGCAACTCCTGCAACTACTTGCAGGCACTTTAATCTGCTGAGCTATTTGGCCAGTCCCCAAGAATTTTAAAGATGAGTTTCAAATTATACTTTGACATATAGTTGTTTCTCCAGATGCTGATATTACAGTAGTTCTGTTGTATGTGTGGTGTTAGGGATTAGATTCAGGACCTTTGTACTAAGCAGCAAGTGCAGCTCTTTTTTAATTTTTAATTTTGTGACAGGGTCTCATTAAGTGACTAAGTTGCCCGTGGTTGAATCTTGCAATCTTCCTGGATCAGACTCCTAGACTGTAGAGGTATTGGTATGTGCCTCACATTAGGGCATACTACTTGTAGTTATTATCTCCTCCCGACTCAGTGGTAGGCACTAAATCTAGTATTCTGAGTACTTTCAGGGGAAGCTTCCATGCTATGACACAGCAACAACTTAGGCTATATCAAAAAGAGAAAACCACTTACTAAAAAAATCTGAGTTCAATTCTGGTCTAATAGCTATCACAACGGATCTGTAACTTTCAACATGAAAACAAAAGACTTAAGAAAATAAAGCAAAAAGTTGCCTCTCCACAACCATGACATCGCAAAACTAATCCCAAAGATAGTGAAGTAGATGAAATACGAAAGATTTTAAAAACTAGAAAATAAGAATACAGTAGGTAAATTAGCTCCCACATCCCGCCCAGCCCCAGAGATCTGCCCGACAGTGCGGCCAACTGCACCATCCTCCTCCATCCTGCGCATGCCCGCCAAGCCCCAGACACCTCCTGAGACAGCGAGACACAGGCCAGCAGCCTACTCAATCCTGCCCACGACGCCCAGGCAGAGACCGGCCTGAGACAGCAGCTGACTCCAGTGGCCTCCTGGATCCCACCCCAAGCTCTCCCAGCGAGTGGGAATTTGCACGACTCACCAGGCTTCACAGATCAGTGAAAGTGTGGTTAGTCTGAGGGAGAGCCATTGGCTTCTTCGCACACGTGCTACCCGGATCCCTGCCCCCAACCCCTCCAAGCCAGTAACTGGCCTGAAACCTCAGGACCCACTCACCAGCACCTCCCCGGATAACCTGCCCTAAAGCTCGCTGAACGAATGGGAATTTCCCCGATGCTCTGGGCATCAAAGTTCAGTGAGTGTAGAACTCCAGCCTGCCCTGCAGAGACATTTCCCAGGGATTCCCTGCCCCCAATCCCCCATGGCCCAGTGAGAGCTCCAGGCACACTGTGCCAGAGAAACATTTCCAGGTGATTACTGCTCCCACCCCACAGCCCCAGACCCAGCGGAGGTCGGCCTGGAGTGAGAACTTCAAGCCTGCCAAGCCAGAGGGATATATCTCAGCAATCCTCGGTCCTGCACCATGGACCAAAACCCAGCACAGCCTGGACTGTGAGTGAGGGTTCCAGGCCCACTGTACCGGAGGGACCTTTCTCAGCCTTCTCGGGTTACAGCCTGTAGACCCGGACCCAGCACAGGCTGGCGGACCCAGTATAGCCTACTCAGTGAATAAGATCATTCACTATCATTCTGTGAGCCCAGAAGACCCACCAAAACCCAGGCCCACACACCTGGGGAACGACCTGACTGACACAGGAGGGCTGACCCCGGGAAGCAACAGAGGGGAACAAAGGAGCTACTGCAAAAAAGGAACTGAACACAACAGCTAGATCCAGGATAGGCATACCTCGAAAATCTCAAACTTAATACACTTTCACCAGAATCTGATAACAAGCCAAGGATATAGCTGCACCAAAGCTTTACACCAAAGGTCAAAGGTCACTGCTACACAAAATGACAAAGAAAAGGGGAAAAATGCAATCCCAGACCTCGAGCCCATCAGGAAGGGCAGAGGACACTAGCTCAGCTGCAATGAATGAATTAACAGATACAGCAGCAAAGGAACAGCAGCAGAAAGCTATAGGGGAAATAAAACGAGAAATAATTCGCCAAATTAAAAAAGACATATCTGAATACATAGTATCTGAAATAAAGAATGAATTCCAGAAACATTGTGTGGAAAAACTATGCTAACCCACAAAAAGTGCAGAGAGCACTAGTCTAGCTGATATATATGAATTAACACCATCTGAAGCAAAGAAACAACAGCAGAAAGATCATGAGGAACTCAAAGCAGAAATAAGTTCTGAAATCAAAAAATAACTTTTTGAAGTCATAGCATCTGAAATACAGAAACAAGCCCAGAAATATACAGAGGAAATCCAACTTGGAAGAAACACAGCAGAAAAACAATTAATAACCACCTCTAAAGACATGGATAAAGAAATTGAAGAGATCAGAAATATGATGGATTCCTTGAATGAGCAATGCAGAAAAGAAATAGAACACATGAAACACAGTCAAAGAGATATAGAAGAACTAAAAATATCAATCACGATTCCACAAAAATGTCTGAGTGAAAGTGGAGACAGAGTTTCAGATTTTGAAGATGCCAGAGCAGCTAGTGAAAAGGTGAGAAAGCATCCCCTAAAAACAACAAGAATGCAGGAAAAAATAATCCATCACCTGCAAGATGATGCCAGGATGAACAATGTGAGAATAATTGGTATCAACGAGAATGAAGGAGTCAATACAAATGACATAAAAAGACTATAGGGAGAAATAATTGCAGAAAACTTCCCAAATATGAGGAAACAATCAAACACCCAGGTCACCGAAGCATGCAGAACACCAAATAACCTCAACCCAAGTAGAAACACACCGAGATATATAATAGTTAAGATCCCAGAAATCCAACAAAAAAATAATGTACTGAAAGCTGTGAGACAGAAGAAGGAACTCACATTCAAAGGAAAACCCATCAGAATTACAGCCGACTTCTCCACAAAAACAATGAAGGCAAGGAGAGCATGGAGCAGTTCTTCAAGTCCTACATGAAAACAAATTCCAGCCCAGACTATTATACCCTGCAAAACTCTCTTTGAAGTTTGACAGAGAAGTGAAACACTTCCACGACAAAGAACAGCTACAGAATTTCATGATGAAAAAGACGTCCCTTCACAAGCTGCTGTAAGATGTTTGAGACAGAGACCACAATGACCAGAACTCCAGGAATGAGAAAGGAAGGAACCCACTAAACAGGACAGACAATTAATCACAGGTTACAAAGGAATACACAACGCCAGGTAAATATCATAACAAACGTAAGTCAACACATTTCAATCATAATCATCAATGTACACAGACTTAATTCTCCAATTAAGAGAAATAGACTGGAACACTGGATTAGGATACAAAATCCAACAATATTCTGTATACAAGAAACACACTTAACTCAAAAGGACATTCATAGGCTCAAAGTCAAAGGATGGAAAACAATACCACATGCCCAGGCACCTCAGAAAAAAGCAGGAGTAGCAATTCTGTTTTCAGACAGTCTCAACTTCAAACGAAGAATGATCAAATGACACAATGAAGGCCACTATATATTGTTCAGGGGAAAAATTCAAGAGCAAGAAGTAACACTCATAAATATTTACGCACCAAACACAGGAGCACCCAACTATGTAAGACAAATCTTGAGGGACATGAAAAACTTAATGTCTAAGAACACAATCTTAACAATAGACCTTAACACACCCTTATCTCAAAAAGATAGGTCAGTCAGACAAAAAATTAGCAAGGAAGCTGCAGAACTGAACCAGAGCTTGGAACAAATGGACCTGGTGGACATATATAGAGTGTTCCACCCAACCACAGCTGAATACACATTTTTTTAAGCTACACACGGGTCATTTTCCAAAATAGACCACATGCTAGTCCAGAGGTCATGCCTAAGTATATGCAAGAAAATAAAAATTATCCTATGCATACTATCTGAACACAATGCAATGAAATTGGAAATAAATGACAAAAGAAACCAGAAAAACCCACTAAACTCATGGAAACTAAACAAAACCCTACTCAGCCATCAATGGGTTACAGAAGAAATTTAATAAGAAATTCAACAATGTCCACAATTCAATGAAAATACAAGTACAACTTACTGGAAATTATGGGATGTGATGAAAGCAGTTCTTAGAGGGAAAATAATAGCTATGAACTCACACATTAGGAAAACATAACGGGAACAAATTAGCACCCTAATGTTGCACCTCTGACAACTAGAAAAAGAAGAGCAAACAAAACCCAGAGCACAAAGACAGGAAGAAATCATAAAGATTAGAGCAGAAATTAATTCAACTGAGATGAAAAAAAACAGGTCAAAGAATAGACATATCACAAAGTTGGTTCTTTGAAAAACTAAATAAAGCCTCTTGCCAACCTCATCAAAAAGAGGCAAAAGAAAATTCAAGTACAAGCGATAAAGAATGAAAATGGTGAAATCACCACAGAACCAGTGGAAATTCAGAAGATAATCAATAGTTACTTTGAGAACCTTTACGCCCACAGAATAGAAGACACAGAAGAAATGGACAGATTCCTCGAAAGGTACAAATTACCAAAACTGAATCAAGAAGATATAACAACTCTCAATAAGCCGATAACAGCCAATGAAATGTGAAACATAATAAACAGAATTCCGACAAAGGAAAGTCCAGGTCCTGATGGATTCACAGCTGAATTCTACAAGAAATTTATAGCAGATATAATTCCCACACTCCACAAACTCTTCAATCAAGTTGAAATGGAAAAAGTCTTATCAAAATCATTTCTGGAGGCAAGTATAATACTGATTCCAAAACCATGGAAAGACACAACCAAAAAGGAGAATTACAGGCCAATCTCCCTCATGAACATAGATGCAAAAACACTCAACAAAATCCTGGCATATAGAATACAGCTAATCTTCAAGATGATCATATACCATGACCAGGTAGGATTCATCCCAGGGATGCAAGGATGGTTCAATATTTGAAAATCTATAAAAGTAATACACTATATTAATAGAAATCTAAACCCATGTGATCATCTCAATTGATGTAGAGAAAGCCTTTGACAAAATCCAATACTCACTCATGTTCAAGGTCCTACAGAAAATTGGAATAGATGGACTGTATCTTTTTTTTTTTTTTTGTCTTTTTGAGACAGGGTCTCACTATGCAGTTCAGGCTGGCCTTAAGCTCACTTTGTAGCTCAGGCTGGTCTCGAACTCACAACAATCCTCCTGCCTCAGCCTCCCGAGTGCTGGGATTACAGGCATGCACCACCATGCCCGGCTAGATGGACTGTATCTTAACTTGATAAAATCCATCTATGACAACCCAAAAGCTCATATAATCCTAAATGGGGAAAAACTGAAATCTTTTACTCTTAAATCAGGTACAAGACAAGGATGTCCTCTATCACCCGTCCTATTCAATATAGTGTTGGAATCCTTAGCAACAGCCATTAGAAAAGAGGGAGAAATAAAGGGAATGAGAATAGGTAAAAAGAAGTTAAATTATCACTATTTGCAGACGACATGATACTTTATTTGGAAGACCCCAAAAATTCCACCAAGAAACTACTAGAACTGATAGGGAAATTCAGTAGTATAGCAGGATACAAACTCAGTACTCAAAAGTCAATAGCATTCCTCTACACAGATAACAAGAACACTGAAAAGAAACAATAGAAACAATGCCTTTTACAATAGCACTGAGGAAAATGAAATACTTTGGGATTCACTTAACTGAGGAAGTCAAAGATCTTTTCATGGAAAATTACAACACCCTAAGAAAGAGATTATAGAGGATTTCAGAAAATGGAAAGATATTCCATGCTCCTGGATAGGAAGAACCAACATCTTGAAGACGGCCATACTCCCACAATTGCTGTACAGATTTAATGCAATCCCTATCAAACTGCCACCAACATACCTACCAGACATAGAGAAATCAATCCTAAAATTTATTTGGAACCACAAACGACATAGAATAGCAAAGGCAATCTTGGCCAATCAAGACAAGGCAGGAGTCATCACAATTCCTGATTTGAAATTATACTACAAAGCCACTGTGATAAAATCAACATGGTATTGGCAACAAAATAGACCTGAGGATCAGTGGAATACATTAGAAGATGCAGAGGCATCTACGAAAATGCTCAGCCACCTTATCTTTGACAAAGGGGCTACAGAAGCTCACTGGAAGAAAGATAGCCTCTTTAACAAATGGTGCTGGAAAACACGGCTTTCTACATGCCGGAAATTACAACTTGACCCAGCTCTATCACCATGCACTAAGGTAAAGTCGAAATGGTTTAAAGATCTAAACATTAAAACAGAAACACTCAATCTCCTGGAAGAGATAGTAGGAGGAACTCTTGAAGACATAGGGGTACGTAAAGAATTCATGAACAAACATGTATTCGCACGGGAAGCTCTTCAAAGAATCAACAAATGGGATCAACTCTTCTTAAGGAGCTTCTGCATGTCAAAAGAAATTGTCAAAAAGTGAAAAGACAACCCACAAACTTTGAAAAAATCCTAACTAATAAGCAATCAGAGGACTACTGTCTAGAATTTATAAATAACTAAGCTATAACAGGGCTCTCAAATTTAAAGACCCAATTCAGAAATGGGCATCTGAGATGAATACACACTTCTCAGAAGACGAAATTAAAGACGTGAATAAATATATGAAAAAATGTTTCACATCTCTAATCATTAGTGAAATGCAAATAAAAAGAACCCTGAGATGCCATCTCACTCCAGAAAGAATGGCTATCATAAGGAAATCAACCAACAACAGTTGTTGGAGAGGTTGTGGAGAAAAGTGAACACTTCTCTACTGCTGGTGGGAATGTAGACTGGTACAACCATCGTGGAGGTCAGTGTGGAGACTCCTCAATACAGTAGGACTAGAAATCCTATTCAACCCGGCTATCCCCCTACTGGGAATTTTCACAAAATATCTGAGAGCATTGTATCACAGTGATATATGTGTACCTATGTTTATAGCAGCACAATGTGTGATAGCAAAATCTTGGAAATAACCAAGATATCCATCACATGAGGAATGGTTGAAAAAGAAGTGGTATTTCTATATAATTAAGTATTACTCAGCTATTACCAATGATAAGGTTGAAGCATTTGTACTGAATTGGATGCCACTTGAACATATACTGATACATGAAATAAACTAGACACACGTGTAAATATCATATAGTCTCCCTAGTATAACAAGCGAAAAGCAGAAATATGAAAGGAAACATACAACAACAACTAAAATCAATTGAGTCAGATAAGGCAAAGTGAATGGCATATGCTGCAGGATACTAATCAGCTTTTCTTCTGGATGGTAAACAACCTAAGTTCACAAATCAGAGATGGAGAAATAGAAAATCCACAAGGCTAGCCAACATTTTGGCTCTAGCCTTTCAAGGTCAGCGAAGAGTCAGGGCATAGGAGAACCTGTACTGCAACATCATGAAACTCAGGTGAGCTCCAAATTTTCTGAACAAGGAGATTATGGAGCCAAAGAAGAAAGAGACTGAAGCTCTATAGTGTGCCTGGGGAGGGTCACATGGAGAAAAAACTTTCTCTCAGGCTCTCACAGAGAGAAAACTGGTCCAGCATTGGCCATGACTCATCCACATGGATGACACAGACAAAGCATCTTCAGAATAATGTAAAGGACTACAAGATAAACACTGAGAGGACTTCACTGACCTCATAAGAAATATAAAGTACATGTGTTGGTATATAAGTCTTGCTATATCTAGGAATTAACGTCCAGCAGAAAAGTATAAAAATGAAGTATACATCGGGGGGCCATAATATTAAGTTGAGCTGTAAATGGCTATGATCGACAACTTCTTCGAATAACTCACTATTGTTGTGGAATTCTTTACTGTGTTGGATTGTGTTGTCAAGTTCAAGCACCTAAGCTATTTGAATGACAATGGATTGCCCACCTTTGACAGGTGTAGACAAAGGAAGGGATAGAGAAAGAAAAAATCATGATGTGTGTGTATAGACAGTACAGTTGAGATAGAAAATGCTGTGCTTCTACATAATCCTATGAGAGGCAAGATTTGCACTGATGGTGATTGGACAGAATAATATGTTGGCTTCTAGTACTATAGTCATGCACTAGGAAAATAATTATTGAATTTTTGATATAATTCATGTATAAAAAATAAGATAAGAAACAGCTACACTCTTAATTTACTGATAAGAGACATCTGGTATAATAATGTCCCTAAGTATAATATCATGTATGCACCTTGTATGATACCAAAACAGTATGAAAACAGTTTGTAAGGTATTAATTTATCAAATCTGTGTTGTTAAGGTGTCTTAAAACAGTCTGATTGATATTTTTGCTTGAATAAAATAAAAAATAGATTCAAAAAATTCAAAAAAACCACAAAGTTACGAAAATAAAGTACGTAAATTAAGCAGCTGATTGAATCAAGATTTAATGTGATCAGTCAGCTCAAAGAAGATAATGTAACCAGCTGAATGCATTAAAGAAAATAATATGAGATATGAAAGACTATATCAGTGAAGTGATGCAGGTTGTTATATTTTCAGATAGAAATACCAGAGTTTGAAAACAAGGTACACATACTAAAATATTCACACATTAATAAACAAAAAAAGATAAAAATGAGCAAAAATGTTATTTATGAACGCTTGAATTTGTTCTAAATAACAAATTTAAGCCACACTGACTTCAAAACAGGTGAATTTCATAATAATGGCCTAGAAAATTTATTCACTGAAATAGCACAATATTCCCAAATCTTGGGAATGACATGTGTACCCAGGTATAGAAAGTTTGTAAAACTCCACAAGAAGATTCATAGATGTGTTAAAAATATGCAAAGTAGCAAGATGCAAACTTGAAACACAAACATTAATAGTTTTCCTATACACCATAGGAAAAATCTATTCACAAAAGTTTCAAAAAATACATAGGCATGAACATAACCCAGTAAATGTAAAAACCATAAAACAGTAGAGAATTAAACTGAAGAAGATAGTAGAACATAAAAAGACTTTATTGTTTATACATCAGAATTAATATTTTAGTTTTTGTTTTGTTTTGTGTTGTTTTATGTTGGCTCGGAACTACTATTTTCAATAGTCATGAAAACAAAACTCATCTACATTTTCAGTGCAATTCCTGTTAAACTCTAATATATATATATATATATATATATATATATATCAAGGATCCAACTCAAGATTTGGAAATGTGAGGCAGGCACTTAGCCCAATGAGCCATCTCCCCAGTACCACAAGAATATTATTTAAGGAACTAAAACAAGCAATCTTAAAATTCATATGGATATACAAAATCTCAGAACAGTCAAAGCAGTCTTGAGCAAAAGGAAAGCAGTGCTGGAAGCATGACAATATCCAGACTCAAGATAGTGTATAATGCCATACATTACAATTTCTGACTTGAAATTATACTACAAAGCTACTGTGATAAAAATCAATATGGTATTGTCAACAAAATAGACCTAAGGATCAATGGAATAGATTAGAGATGCAGAGGCCTCTGTGAACACACTCAGCCATCCGATCTTCACTACTGGTCCAAACACACTTACTGGAAGAAAGATAACCTCTTTAACAAAAAATGTTGGAAAAACTGGATCTCTACATGCAGAAAACTAAAACTTGACCGAGTTCTATCACCATGCACTAAGCTAAGGTCAAAATGAATTAAAAATCTAAACATTAAAACAGAAACATTAAATCTCCTGGAAGACAATGTAGCAGGAACTTTTGAAGACATTAGGGTAGGCAAAGAGTTCAAAAACAAACACGAGGGTCAGTGAGATGGCTCAGTGGAATAAGCACTTCCTTGGTAAGAGCAAGGTCCTGAGTTCAATCCCCGGTTTCACAAAAAAAGATAAAAATGAGCAAAAATGTTATTTATGAACTCTTGAATTTGTTCTAAATAACAAATTTAAGCCACACTGACTTCAAAACAGGTGAATTTCATAATAATGGCCTAGAAAATTTATTCACTGAAATTATAGCACAATATTCCCAAATCTTGGGAATGACATGTGTACCCAGGTATAGAAAGTTTGTAAAACTCCACAAGAAGATTCCACGTTATGCCTAAGATGTTATATATTGAGACAGATAGTAAAAGGTGAAAGATTTATATGATCTGAAGAGAAACCAGAGTATAGACAGATAGTGAGGCTAAACCGAACTGTGTATGTTGTAGGGTAATAATCAGCTTCTCTTCTGGAGGGTTAACAACCTAAGTTTGGAGACCAACAATTGGTGAAATGGAAGGGCTTGAAAGATCAGCCAACATTTTGGCCCTAGCCTTTCAAGGTCAGTGAGGACGCAGGACATCAGACAACCTGTACTGTAATATCATGTAACTCAGTTGTGCCCCAAATTTTGTGATCACGGAGACTATGGAGCCACAGAGAAATGGGACTGATGATGTATAGTGTGCCTAAGGAAAGTCGCATGGAGAGGAATCTTTCTCTCAGGCTTTTACAGAGAGCAAATTGGTTGAGCAATGGCCATAGCTCATTTACATGGTTGACATTGATAAAGGATCTACAAAGTATGGTACAGGGTTACAGGATAAATTCTGAGGGGACTTGACTGACCTTATTAGATACAAAAGTTACATTTCTTGTTGTATAGGTCTTGCTTTATCTTGGTGTTAATCATCCAGAAAAAAGTATACAAATAAGGTATATAAAGTAAAGCCATATTGATACGCTGAGCTGTAAATGGCTCTAGTTAACAACTTCTTCAGATAACCTACTACTATTGTGGACTGCTGGACTGTGTTGGAGTATTTTGCTGAATTCAAGCACCTATAGTATTTAAATGCCAATAGAATACCCAATTCTGAGAGGATTAAACAAAAAAAGGGGATATAAAGGAAATGCCATTTTATATTTGTATATACAGATTGGTTAGAATATATATATATATATATATATATATATATATATATATATATATATATATATATATATATATATACTTTTGCTTGATTCTATGAGAAAAGAGATTTGTAGTAATAATGTTTGGACAGGATCTCATGTTTGCTTCTTGTACTATGGATAACCACTAAGAAGATAACAAAGTAAAATGTATTGGTTATTAAAAATGTCCTATTAATCAGCTTTGAAACTGTCTCATTGATATTTGTTTCTCAATAAAATAAAATATAAAACAACAACCACAACAGCAATAAAAAAGCTTGTCTATAATGCCATAGTAACAAAATCTATGGTACTGGCACAACACAGACATATAAATCAATGAAATGGAAAGAACAACACAGAAGCAAAGATATGTACTTATAAACACCTAATTTTTGAGAAAAAGGCTGTGGTGCATTGACAGCTGGTAATCAACTTGTAACACCTAGCTGAACTGAATTAACATGGTAAGCCCATGGAGGACACATCTGAGGATTGTTACTAACAACATAAAAAGGAAGACTGGAGAAGAGGAGGCAGTGTTGTTGATTCTCTTGGAGAAGCCTGTTGTGATGGCTTTCTTGATATGAACTCAGGTGTTATCATCATCAGGTGAACTTGGGACCTCATTATGACTATGGCTCACTTCAAGGGAGCTCTGGTCCTTATTTTGAACATTGGTGACTAAATCCAGTGAAGATTCCTCAGCCTGCTGCCAGAGATCCTTCATCACACTGGTGTATACTTTTTAGCTTCTACAACTTACCTTTGGGCTTTCCCACTGTAGATCTTTGATACAGACTTACATGAGACATTGTCATGGGCCCTAGCCCTCCAGCTCTTCTTGGGCACATTGCTATGGGATGCAGACCCTCAGTTGGATTCTTTGGGTCTGTAGTGTGTGGATAGATCTTCCATACTCTTTGATTTTGACTATTTTGGTGAATATTATTAAATAATCCTATAAATTATGTGTCTTGTATTAAATCATTTCCCTTGCAAATCCTGACTACCATAGGGCCAAAGTAAATGCTTGGGAAAAGACAACTTCTTTTAACAGATGGTGCTGGGTACACTAAATATACATATGAAAATGGCTGAAACTAGATCTGTATCTCTCCTTCCTGTATTAAAATCAATTAAAAATGAACCAAAGTCTAAAATAAGACTGGAAATCTTGAAATTCCTACAAGAAAATATAAGGGAACACTTGAAGATGTAGCAGAGGCAAAGACTTTCTAAATAAGAACTTACAGCACAGGAAATGATAGCAAAAATCAACAAATGCTGTTACATCAAATTAAACTTTTCTGTACAGCAAAGCAAACAGTCAACAAGAAGACATCCTACATAATGGTAGAAAATCTTTGCCAGCCACTCTTTTGATTCAGGATTAATATACAGAATAAAGAATCCAAAATCTTAACACGAAGAAAACAAATGGCCCAGACAATATATGGGCAATTGGATAGACATTTTCCAAAGGAAATACAAATGATCAATAAATATATGAAAAAATGCTCAAAATAATTTTGAAATCTCAAAAATACTTTGAGATTCCATCCTATTCCAGTTAGAATATTATCATCAAGAATATAAAAAGCAATGAATACTAGTGAGCATCTGTATGAAAAATAACCACCTTACAGTGCAAGAGGGAAGGTAAATGAGTACATCTACTATGAAAATCAGTATGGAGATTCTTCAGGAAAAACAAAAAAACGTAAATGTCATTTGATGAAACTATTCCACATTTGTGGTACACTGCTGAAAGAACAAAAGCACACCATAGTGATACATGCATACACATGTTTACCATGGCACAATTCACAATAGCTAAGTTGTGAAAGCAGTCTAAGTACTTGTCAACAGAAGAATGGGCAAAGAACATATGGCATACATACACAGCAGAGTGCTGTTTTGCCATAGAGAAGAATGAAATGTCATTTGCAGAAAAATGCATGGAAACTGGAGACTCATGTTAAGCAAAGTAAGCCAATCTCAAATTTAAATATCAAATGTCTATATGAACAATTCAAAAATAAAGAAAAGAATAAAGGAGAAATGAGAGAAAACTAGAAGGTAGACTTTTAGAGATGGGGTAGATGATCAAAGGGAAGGAAGAGGAAAGGGTGAGGGAAATAACAGGGACAAAATTAATAAAATACTATTTGCATGTATAAGTGTACCAAAATAAATGTCATTATTCTTATCAGTAATGTGCACTTTTGAAAAAAAAGTTGATTAGGTGTCAGGATGATGTTGCGCACAGTAGTAGTTCTCAGCGTGGTGTTACTCCAAGGGGCTCTAGCTTAATTGGTTACAATGTAAAAAGTAAGCAATGTGATTTTAGAAAAAGCTTTACCATAGCTGAGCCTAGTGTTTCATTTCTATAATCCCAGTTTTTGAGAAGCTGAGGATCATGAGTTTTAGGCCAGCTTGGGACACATAGTGAGCTTAATATCAGGCTTAACTATATAGTGATATCCTATCTCAAAAACCCAGAACAAAAGCCTTTCTTCTTTACTGTTTCTCACATTTATCCTTGGCCAAGAGCTGCTGGTGTTGGATATTGCAAGTGAGTCAACTGCTCCTTCTGTTTTGCAGTTGACACTAGATAAGCAGGGGACCAGGAAAATGACTCAGTGGCATAAGTGCCTGCCTGGTAGATGTAAGGTTTGAGTTTGATCCCTGGTACCAACAAACAAACAAAACAAAACAAATAAAAAGAGATAAATGGCTGGATCATTCTTTGGTACTGGAAGTTATAACAATTCATCATCCACCCTATCTTTGCTTTTCTCCTGTAGAGACCAGTGAGGTTCTGTCCTATCAGATAAGGATTATGGGGAACACCAAAGTGCTGATGTTCATTGGTGGGGATTTGGGTAGGTGAATTGTGAAAATTAAAGGACCCAACCTCAGCAAGTAAAACACTATGAGGAACAAGCCACCACCCATCTGCCAAGATGATCCGATATTAGGTCAGGCTAAAGTTTTATGTTCTCAAGTTGCCTTCCCTTAGGTTCTTCCGAAAATTGTGCTGCTGCTGGCTTGTATTAACTTGTAAAAGAATATTCTGAACATCTCTTATCAAATGTATTTGAAATCAGTTGTGATAAGAATACATACAACCACAGAAATAAGCAAACACTACTAATCAGTACCCTGTTTCTGGAAAAATGCAAGTTCATGGGTACAACACTGGTTCTGGCCTTCTAACTTTACTGCTTCTAGCTGTATTTAACTCCCTTGTTCTTTTTTTCCTATATGCTCATCAAGGAACACCTTTGGAGTTTGGTTAATACAGTTAGAGTCACAGCTTATGCTGACCCAATTGCAACTAAAACTATATTTCCTTCTTCATTGCCTTTTCCTGAACACTAGTGTACAAATCAAACTCTTTTTTTTCATAGCAGGGATTGAACTCAGGACCTTGCACTGACCAAGCAAGTGTTTAAGCCACTGAACTATCTCCATGCCCCCCAAAACTTCCTTAGATTTAATTCTCATTTATATGTACAGTGTGTTTAGTGGAGTGCTAACTGGTGGTCCACTTGTTACACCCAGCTGAACTAAAGTAGCATGATGCTGGGTGTAGGAGGCCCACCTGAGGATTGTTGCTAGCAGTAGAAGAGTTAGACTGGAGAATTTCTAGCGAGGCTGTTGGGGAAGCTGTTCAGAGAGGCTGTTGGGGAGGTGTTGGAAGTTACTGGTTCTCTTGGACTATTGTCATGCTGGCTTTCCTGAGGCACTTGGCTGTTCTTGTCAGAAGAGGAGCTCGGGACCTCATTGTCAGTGAAAATGGCTACAATTCACTTTCGGGGAGCTCTGGTTCTCACTTTGAGCATCACTTCCTGACTCCAGAGGAAGACTGTGCATTGCTCAGCCTCATGAAGAAGCTTGTCACGGTGGTTTCCCTGATGGGAACTCAGTTTTTCTCACTGCTGGAAGAATTCAGGACCTCACTGCTGCTGAGGATAGCTTGGTACTTGTGGGGGAACTCTGGTTCTCACCTTCTCTGCTTCCTGGCTTCAAGTTCACATCCCCCAGCCTAATAGCATAGATCCTTCATCCCATTGTCACAGACTTTCTCACTTTCACCCCTGACATTTTGGCCTTTCCACTGCAGTAGGCTTGCATAAGACATTGTCATGGGCTCTAGGCCTCCAACTGGACTTGTGGAAGGCATTGTTCTGGGCTCCAGATTTTCAGCTCGACTCATGCAGGATATTAGGAACAAGGCCCTCTACTGGATTCTTTTGTCTTTAGTTTGTGGACAGCTTTCTTGCCCTTTTGTGTATGATTCTTTGGATGACCATAAAATAATCTTATAAAATGTGTCCTATATTGTGTTGTTCCCCTTCCAAGAATCCCAAATTGTGAAAGTGGGGACCAGTTGCTTAAAGGTATCCTATTGAACACTTTTACAAGGTCAAAATAATAATCTTTTTATAAAATGAATGCTATTTTATTTATCAATTTTGTCAAATACAAACTTTGCATGATAAATTTATTACTAACTTCTACAGAAGATAGGTGGGTAAAATGCTCAAAAAGTACAGTATTGATATATATCTATATATGTGCTTTGACCTACTACATGTTTTTCCATATATATATATATATATATATATATATACACACACACACACACACACACACACACACACACATATATATATTTTACTGTAATATTGTTTATAATAGAAGACTGGAAACAACCCCAAATTTCAATTAATACAGAACTATTTAAATAAAATTATAATGTAGTCATGCAATGTAACCATTAAAGTGAATTATTTCTACATATACCAGTGTGGAAAAATCACGAGGAGCTGCTATAAATTAAAAGAAAACAAGATATAAAACAGTATAGAACATGGTTTGTATGAGGTAAGTTGATATATGTTTGTAACATTTATAAATATATAACTATGTCTTCAGGGGTACACAGAAAGTAACACATAATGCTTTCTAGTGAGAAAGGGAACTGTGTATCTGTGGCATGAAGAATCACACTTTAACCTTTCATAATTTAAGAATTTTGTACTACATATGTGTATTGCCTATTTTAAGTTTAAATAGTCACAGTCCTGTTATAAACATCCCTGATCTTGGAACAATACTGTCCGGGATTTGGTATTTCCATCAACACAAGAAAAGCTTGGAATTTATAGTTGGAGAAAAACTAGGATATGATGTTCCTAGCAAAACCTAGTTCCAACTTATAATCTACACAACATGTAAGTACAGCAAATGCTCTTGTAACAAGATCAGAAAAGGTTGCTTCTGCTATTGACAAAATAATTGTTAGTTAATTAACAAATGTCTACTAAAAGTTCAGCGATGCAACTCTCAGCCAAAATCTGTAGGGGAGAAACAAATCATATCTCCTGTCTTTTAGGAGCTTGCAATCTAATGGGAAGTTACGGTACAAAATACTATGAGAATTCTAGAATGAGGCAATCAGGTCTAGAGGTCATGTCTTATTTTCACTGGCTTATTGTGAGACTCTGGCAAAGTCAATGTCTTCCTTGGTTATCATTTTCTTCATATAAAATGGTGAGTGAGTGTCATGAGATGACTTCAATATCTTTCAATAAATTAATATTAATCTAAAACATTAAGAAAACATCAAACACATTGTAAATTATAGTAGTTGTCCTTAATATTTGTTAATTTTCAAAGCAGTGTGGTGTGGTAGCAGAAGCATGGATTTAGGAGTCACAGGGAATTGCTTATGAATCCTAGCATGTCACTTCCTAGTGACAAATAACATAATCTTGGGAAAATAGCATATATTTTATGATTCTATTTATTCCTTTATCAAATGAGGACTATACTATACACTGCTGTAAAACTGTGACAAGTAAAATAATGTAAATGAAACATCTAGTAAAATTTAAGTATCTGATAAATCAGAACTATTAGAATGGTGAAGTCTCCTAGTATCATATAGAACCCACAGGAGTTGGTTATGTTTGAAAGGCCTGCTGAAGTATTTATTGGGAAGCATTCAAGGACTGTACTTAATGCTGTTTACTTGACCAGTGCTCCACAGTAAAGAGCTGTAATCAAATTATTCATATTTTGCCTCCATGTAGTTTTAAAGTCATCTCATATCAAATCTGAAAACTGAAATTTAATCTGAAACACAGACATATAACTTAATTGTTCTCTGCAACTAGGTGCAGTTCTGATTTGACAGGAAATTTGTAGGAAATGAATTGAGAAGCTATTTATTAAGATAATCATAGTGTGCCCCTTACAAAACACTTACATCGTACTTAACAAGATTGAAAAGGTGCACTTGAGACAGAAATAGTGGGAAATGTAAAGGAAGAATAGCAGGATGATCGGAGAAAAGAGGACTAGAAGGGAGGGTATACATGAAAAGAAGTCAGAAAGATGGAAGAGAAGCACAATATTTAGGAAGAAAAGTCCAAGTCTCAAATATTGGGCTGTGCAACAGCTTCAAAAAAACTAGTCAAGTTATTGCTTGCATCCTAAATGCTACCTCTCAGGGCTGAGCATGCTCTATCACGTCACTGCCCTTTCCACTGAGGGTAGAAGCACTGCTGATGGGGCTGTATGTGACCCTTTATCCCAATTATTTTATAGTCATCTTCTTCAATTCTATTTAAATGAATATTTTCAGTGACACTTCCTTAGGAAGTCATCATGTGGCAGACCCAGAGCGTTAAGAAGACAAGTTTCTAGAAAATTCCCACAAAGGTGCTCAGTGATTAAGATGTAACTCATAGAATAGTCACTACAAGCTACAGAGAGGAGCCAGTGGAAATAGAAAAAAAAATGGGACATGGTAGTTCAGTAATTTGTATTTAAGTTCTTGTTTGGGTGCAAATTACTTGACTTTCACTTTGATTTAGTCTGCTATAAAACGGAAATAATAACACAAAGGTATGTTGCAACATTTAAATAAAATAATGTATTGCACAATAAATGATGTAATATCTTGCACATATTTATTTACTAAATATTGCGTGAGAAACAGGAATGGGTGTGTTGAGTGTTTAAAGATGAGAACTAATAGGAGACATACAAATAAATGGCCAAAAGAATGTAGCAATTGTTAGGAAATATCATCAGAATAACAGAATGATATTCACCTGTATAGCAAGAAAAATGCTAACCACTAATAAATAATAAATTCTTGAAATGCAAATTCAATTAGAATTAGCACTTCATAAAAGGAGTAATACTGACAGAAACATAGAACTTTGGTAAGCGAGCAAATCATTGTTAAAGCATTTCAAGCAGAGAGGATGATATATATGAAAAGGCATGGAGAATGAAAAGATCCAAGATTGGTATATAGAACAATTGTTGTGAGATTAGTGATTTGTTAGGCATCATAACCTCCAAAAATATTCAATCAACCTTGACCAGGTACACTAGCTCTACTTCCTTTCTGCTAAAATCAAAAGTTTTTCTTTTAACAACCACCTCAAGACAATCAAACTGGTTTGACTGTTTCTTCTCCCAGCACATTTTAGCCTACACTTTAGTAGTTAACTACCTGCCAGACCACTTACAGGAAGTCACCAGTGCAACCAGAAAAAAGCCATCTGGAAATGAGTGGGATACTGATAGAATGCTAAATGGCTAGCGAAAGTATGTCTATCTTTTTCTTTCCAACCACTGCAAGCTAACGAAGAGGGGATATTGTATCTATGGAGGAAAGTCCACTAAGTGAAACACTTGACCATCATGTGCACAATATCTTGCCATGTACTTGAATTTTCTAAAATAATTACATAAGAGAAGAGATTTAATTTTATAGCATAGTAAGTTAACTATTATCTATAATAATCTATGAGATACTTCAAAATAACTAGAAGAATATGAAGGTTTCCAACACACTTATTACTATGTTGGATTTATTAATGTTTAAGGATATAGAACTTCTCATTACCCTGATTTGATCTTCACACACTGTCAATATGTATCAAATTATTACACTATATCTCCTAAAATTTTTAAATATGTATCATTAAAAATAACATAAAACTCTCAAATGTTGGCATCAACTGAATTATGAACAAAAACCATACTGTTTACTGATAAAATGAAAAGTCACCTAGACTGATTAGTAGATTAAGATTCCTCTGTACTGTAGAGTAAATAAATTATTCTTTCCCATACTTAAATATTCAGGTTAATAAATCAGTACATTCTTCTAGGGCCAATCACATTTTAAGCACAAAGGGCACCAGAGATTTTCCTAGAAAACAGAAGAGTTGACCTTGGGTCCAAAAGAAGCATTCTTAACAACCTAGAGAAAGCAGACTTTGTTGTTCCAACTGTGATATTCCTCAAATACCAGGAGTGAATAATCATGTTCAGTTAACGAATGATAGCATTACTAGTGTTACTCAAGCTTTAGCCACTCATGTTGAGTGTGCCTCTTCCATACCTAACACTCGCACATACAATATACATTTTATATAAATTGGGCAATTTCCCAAGTCATAAACATTCATAATGTTTGAATTTATGTCTCTTTATATTTTATAGAGAGTATTAACATGTATTACCTTCTCTAAACCTCACAATATTCAGAACACTTATAGCTATAATGTTCCCTATGATGAAACAGGCCCAGGATGGTTAACAGAATTGCCCATGCTCTCACAGTTAAATAAGAAATGAAGCTTATTCCCTCTTTATAATAAATTATTAAATATCAACAAAAATGGCAACACTGCTGTATTCTGGAGGGATGAAAAAGCAGTTTACCTGTTCCATTAAGAGATATATAAATTATTAAAATCTAGACATTCTAGAGATCAGTTATCTGCAAAATTTCAGAAAAATAAAGTGTTGGAAGTGGAGCACAGTATTCATTATGTCATTCTTTAAAAATTAGTAAACATGAAGTAAAAACCAGAATATATGTTACGTATCATAAAAATAAAGATATTAAGAAATATCTAGGTGGAGATAAGAAATTAATTCACTCATGTGTGTCTGTACTCATTCAATAAGTTCCTCTGAACAGCTACTCTGGATGAGAAAAATTTACATCTATCCATTATCTATTTTTTAACAATTAATAATATCTCTTTTGAAGACTAAAATATGTGTGCATGAGGAGAGTGTGGGAGGTAAGGAAGGAACCAATAAATTTTAAAATCTATTAACATAGTAAGCTTCAAGGAAACACATTTTATTCACAAAAGGAGTGCTGTAGAATAGTAATTCTAAACTGAGTGAAAATAGACTTTAGGGCGAAAAAAAAAAAAACTTGAAGTGGGAGAATGAGTCATATAGATATCTCTAGATATCTCTCATCACTCCAGACAGGGGGAGCAGCAGATGTAAAGGCTCTGATGTTAGGAGTTAATGTTCCTCTCCTGTCCAAGGATTGGCAAAGAGCCTTGTGAAGATATAAGAAGGAGAAAGTGGTGAGAAATGAGACCGGAGGATGAACTAGAGTATTGATAACTGTGATCATATAGCTTTCCAATTTACAGGTAAAAGCTTCTATTCTGAGTGAGATGTGGTGATCATTTGTTTTTTCTTTTGTCCTGGACAGACACCAGGTCATCTATTCTGGATATTTTCAGGTACTTTTTAAATTCGAGGAGTAGTCAACTAAAAATCTTATATTTGATTGCACAAGAAATCATGTCAAGAATCAACAAATGAGATTATACAAATTAAAAATCTGCACAGCAAAGTGAAGAGCTTATAGAGTGAGCCAGGGAGATAACTCAGTAGAATAAGCTCTTGCCGTCCAAGTGCAAGGGCTTGAATTCAATCCCTGGTACTGCAAAAAAAGAAAAAAACAGAATTTACACAGTGAAGAGACAATCTGCAGATGAAAATTATTTTGAGGTATTATTTAGACAAAGGTTTCATATATAGAATATGTAAAGAACACAAAGACTTTAAATTATCCAAAATAAAAGACCTTATCAAAAATAGGCAACAAAAATTTTATAGACACTTCTTAGAAGCACAAATGGGAGTCAGGGAGACAGATCAGTAAAATAAGTGCTGGCCTGGGGACTGAGTTCAATCCACAGATCCTAAAAAGTTAAGAAAATAAGTTGAACATCTCTTGCCATTAAAGAAATACAAACTGAAAGAACACTAAGACTAATACCTTACTTCACAAAGCAATTATCATCAAGAAATAATAAATTAATATAGGCTGGTAAGGTCATGGACAAAAAAGAACCTCTCTACATTACTTATGGGAATGTAAATTCATAAAACCATTGTGGAAAACAAATCTGTCAAGAAGCTACTAGAATAGATACAGAAATTTAGCAGCATAGCAGGATACAAAGGCAATACTAAAAATTCAGCAGCATTCCTCTACACAGATAACAAACAAACTGAGAGGGAAACTACAGAAACAATATCTTTCACAATAGCTCTGTGGAAAATGAAATACCTTGGAATTCACTTAACTAAGGAAGTCAAAGATCTTTTCATGGAAAATTACAACACCATAACAAAAGAGATTATAGAGGATTTCAGAAAATGGAAAGATATTCCAAGCTCCTGGATAGGAAGAACTAACATTGTGAAGAGGCCATACTCCCAAAATTGTTGTACAGATTTAATGTAATCTCTATCAAACTGCCACCAACATACCTCTCAGACCTAGAGAAATCATTCCTAAAATTTATTTGGAACCAGAAAATACCTAGAATAGCAAAGGCAATCCTGGCCAACAAAGACAAGGCTGGAGGCATCACAATTTCAGACTTGAAATTATACTACAAAGCCACTGTGATAAAATCAACATGGTATTGGCAACGAAATAGACCTGAGAATCAATGGAATAGATTAGAAGACATAAAGGCCTCTGTGAACACACTCAGCCACCTGATCTTTGACAAAGGGGCCGATACGCTTACTGGAAGAAAGAAAGCCTCTTTAACAAATGGTGCTGGAAGAACTGACTTTCTACATGCTGAAAACTACAACTTGTACCAGCTATATCACCATGCAATAAGCTAAAGTCAAAAAGGATTAAAGATCTAAACATTGAAACTGAAACGCTCAATCTCCTGGAAGAGAAAGTAGGAGGAACTCTTGAAGACATAGGGGTAGGCAAAGAGTTCAAGAACAAACATGCATTCACACGGGAAACACTTGAAAGAATTAACAACAGGGATCAACCCTTCTTGAGAAGTTTCTGCATGTCAAAAGAAATTGTCAATAAAGTGAAAAGAAACCCACAAATTTTGAAAAAAATCCTAACTAATAAGCACTCAAAAAAAGGTCTGCCCTCTAGAATTTATAAAGAACTAAGAGATATTAGGGCTCGCAAATTTAAACAAACAACCCAGAAATGCACATCTGAGATGAATACACACTTGTCAGAGGACAAAATTAAAGAAGCGAATAAATTGAAAAAATTCTCCACTTTGCTAGCCACCCATGAAATGTAAGTTAAAACAACACTGAGATGCCATCTCACTCCAGAAGGAATGGCTATCATAAAGAAACCAACTAACAATAAATGTTGGAAAGGATGTGGGGCAAAGGGAACACTCTTCCATTGCTGGTAGGAATGTAGACTGGTCTAATATTGTGGAGCTCAATGTAAACACTCTTCACAAAAGTAGGACTGGAAATCCCATTCAAGCTGGCTATCGTCCTACTGGGAACTTTCCCAGAGGAACTGAAAACATCATGTCATAATGGTATATGTGTACCTATGTTTATAGTAGCACAATTTGTGATAGGAAAATCTTGGAAACAACCAAGATGCCTGTTAACATGAGGACTGGTTGAAAATGATGTAGTATTTCTATACAATGGAATATTACTCAGCTATAAAGAATGATAAACTTGAAGCATTTACATTGAATGCCACTTGAACATATACTCATAAGTGAAATATACCAGACATACATGTGCAAATATCATTTAGTCTCCCTAGTATAAGAAATCAAAAGAAGAAATACAAAAAGAAATGTATAACAACAACCAAAAATAAATTATTCAGATAGTTAGGGTAAACTGAGCTCCATATGTTGCAGAGTACTAATGAGCTTCTCTTTTGGATGGCTAACAATCTAAGTTCACAGATCAAAAATTGGAGAAATATAAGAGCCACAAGGCCAGCCAACATTTTGGCCCTAGCCTTTCAAGGTCAGCGAAGACTCAGGACATAGGAGAACCTGTACTGCAACATCATGAAACTCAGTCGAGCTCCAAATTTTCTGAACAAGGAGATTATGGAGCTACAGAGAAAAGAGATAGAAGTTCTGTAGTGTGCCTGGGGAGAGTCACATGGAGAGAAAACTTTCTCTCAGGCTCTCACAGAGAGCAAACTGGTCAAGCATTGGCTGTGACTCATCCACATGGATGACACAGACAAAGGATCTACAGAATAAGGTACAGGACTACAAGATAAACCCTGAGGGGACTTCACTGACCTCATAAAAAACAAAAAAGTACATTATAAGTCTTGCTCTATCTAGGTCTTGACCATCCAGCAGAAAAGTATAAAAATGAAGTATATATCGTGGAGCCATAATAATAAGTTGAGCTGTAAATGGCTATGATCGACAACTTCTTCATATAACTCACTATTGTTGTGGAATGCTGGACTGTATTGGATTGTGTCATCGTGTTCAGGCACCTAAATTAGTTGAATGACAATGGAGTGTTCATCTTTGACAGCTGTAGATAAAGGAAGAGGCATAGAAAGGAGGAATCGTGATGTGTGTGTATGGACAGTACAGTTGGGATAGATAATGCTGTGCTTCTACATAATTCTGTGAGAGGCAAGATTTGCACTGATGGTGGTGGGACAGGATATTATGTCGGCTTCTAGTACTATGGACAACCACTAGTAAAATAACAAGGTAGAAAGTATTAATTATTGAATCATTGATGTAATTTAAGTATAAAAAATAAGGTACGCAAACAGCTACACTCTCTTAATTTACTGATAAGAGACATACGCTATAATAATGTCTGTAAGTATAATATTGTGTATGCACCTTCTATGATACCAAAACATTATGAAAACATTTTGCAATGTATTACTTTATCAAATCCATCTTGTCAAGTTATCTTAAAACTGCCTCATTGATATTTGTACTTCAATAAAATAAAAATTGAAAAAGAAATCAGAGAAATAGAAGGGCTGCAAGGTCAGCCAACATTTTGACCATAGCCTTTCAAGGTCAGTGAAGACTCAGGACATAGAAGAACCTGCGCTGTAACATCATGGAACTCAGTTGTGCCCCAAATTTTCTGATCAAGGAGATTATGAAGCCACAGAGAAATGCAAAAGATGATCTATAATGTGCCCACGAGAGTGACATGGAGAAAAAACTTTCTCTCAGGCTCTCACAGAAAGCAAACTTGTCAAGCAATGGCCATGACTCATCCACATGGCTGACACTGACAAAGGACATACAGAATAAGGTACGTGGTTATAGGATACACCCTGAGGGGACTTGACTGACCTCATCAGATACAAAAGCTACATATTTTGTTTTATAGGACTTCCTTTATCTCAGGCTTAACCATCCAGCAGAAAGTATAAAAAATGAAGTATATAAAATAAGATCATAATAATAAGCTGAGCTGTAAATGGCTGTAGTCAACAACTTCTTCAGATAACCCACTATTATTGTGGACTGCTGGACTGTGTTTGATTGTTTCACTGAGTTCAGGCACCTATTATAATTGAATGACAAGGAATGCCCATGTTTTACAAGACTAAAGAAAAGCAAAGGGGATACAAAGGAAGAACCATTCTGTGTTTGTATAAACAGTACAGTCATAATAAATGTGCAATACATCTGCATAATTCTATGAGAAGCAAGATTTGGAGTAATAGTACTTGGCCAGGATATTCTGTCTGATTCTAGTACTATGGACATCCACTAGGAAGATAACACGGTGGAAAGTATTAATCATGGAGCTGTAATATAATTCAGCTTTAAAACAATAAGATAAGTATACACCTACATTCTCTTTATTCTTGATTAGAGACATCTGCTCTAATAGTGTTTGTAAGTAGAATATCATGTATGCGCCTTGTCCGAAACAAAAAAACAAAACTACAAAATCATATGCAATGTATTAATTATTGAATCTGTTCTGCTAATTTGATTTGAAAATGTCTCATTGCTATTTGTTCTTCAATAAAATGAAATAAAATTAAAAAGTTAAAAACTTTGCCCCCCTCTGAAAAAAGAAAACAAATCTATATGGAGATCCTTTAAAAAATGGAAAAATAGAATTTCAGTTCAACCTAGGTATTACCTTTTTTAGGTAACTTTCTGAATGTCTTGAAGACTAATATTACATAACAAACAGATCTACTCACAGTGACTACATTTTGGAGGTACCCTGTATGTTTAGCAATAAGTAAATGGATAAATATTATGTGGTGTTTATTCACAATGTAGTACTACTCTGCTGTAAATAAGGATAAGCTTGATTCATCTGTAGGAAAATGGGTACAACTAGAGGTTGTAATTTTAAGTGAAATAAATCTGATACACAGGCTTAAATAGCAGAGGCATTCTCTTATATGAGAAGCCCAAAGCACATTTAATTAAAGAACAAAGCAAAATACTCAAAATAGGAAATCAAGAGATAGATGTTTTACAAAAGGCAATGGGAAAAAGACAGAGGGAGACAGAGGAAAGAGGGAGAAGGAGATGAAAAAAACAATGAAAATTTATATGTGTATGTATGAACTCCCCACAGAGAATGTAAATATATACTCCAAGTATTTACCAATAAAAATTAAGATTTAAAAAAAATCTTAGATTGGAGAAATGTAAGGAAACTTGTTAGAGTTAGGAACTCAGGAAATACTTTTTTCCATATATATCATATATAACATAATATGTATTATATATTATACATGTAATGTATTATACATAATATAGAACATAATATGTAATATATATTTGAACATACAATGCAATATGTAATATCTCAGGCATTTAGAAAATGAAAAATTATTATACCCCTAAAATATTGTCTTGGGCATAAGTTTTCTCATTTATGTATGTATATACATTCTTTTTCTTCATTAATGCCTTACTAAACTACTGTGTAATAGTAAACAATAAATAGTAAACTGAAAATGTAATTTAGGGCTGGCTAGAGTGTAGCAGCTGGGTTTGATCCCTGGCATGCAGTGCTGACCCCGCCCCCGGGGTGTGCTGAGACAGAGATTGAGACTGGTCATGGGGGTGCACACTTGTAATCCCAGTGCTTGGGAAGCTAAAAGCAGGAGGATCACTATAAGTCTGATCTACATAGTTAGACCCTGTAGAACCTGTACTAAATATAAAAAACCCCAATCCCCCCCAAAAAAATTAAAACTGCAATTGGAAAACAGTGTATAAGTCTATTAATAACTATTCAAGGCAAAATAAATTCAAATTTTTTCTCTCAAAAAGATATATAATATATCATATATCACATATAAAATATTAATATTAATATATTACATAAAATATCATATGTTATACATTTATTATATATGTGGCTATATGTAAGTTTCAATGCAGACAATATAAACTAGTGCAAACAATAAAATGAAACAAAACAGAAAATGAGAAGATATGAAAGCAAGATGAAACCTCCAAACTTCAGATCACCCAAGGAAAAACCAGGCAACGTGGTGAAACAAATCAAAAGCCACCAGGCTGAACTCGCTGAAATGTTAATAGTGGAATAAGCAAATCAAATAAATGATGTATAGCAAAAAACAAATCAGAAATAATTCCTCAGATAAATAAAGATAGGAGAATGATATTGAAGGGCAAGCATGGTGAACACAATGTAGATACAGATTTAAACAAACTGGAAGAACTTAGATAAATGATGAAAACCATGAATTCCCAGCATAGGAAACAAATAGAAATCTTAACACAGATTCAAATAGATATTCAGGAGACTGAAACTTTACTGAAAGTATACACAGCAAAATCAACCAATGTCAGAACATAATATTAGATCTAGGAGACAAATATGTTGTTAGTGATTATGAAAATAAAGATTTCTTAACAATAGCGAGGGATCACAGGTCAAAAATCAGATAAACATTTTAGTTCTTATCAGCTGCTACACAAAGCAAAGAAAATCAGGAAAGAAAAAACTAAAAAGCATTTAGATTATAAACGAAGAACTAAAACTGTCTATACTTGCAGATAACATTATCTTATATAAAGAAAATCCATAGAGACACACTGTCTTAGCTACTTTTCTTTAGTTATTGAGATACACTGCCTGACACTCAAAGGTAAAGAGGGAAATGTTTATTTAGCGCACAATTTGTACATGTTGTAGTTCATAATCAGCTAATTCCAAGTATGGATGGCTGGATAGTGTGGTTTCATTGAAGCGAATCAGCTCATGGCAAGAACAAGACAGCAAAAGCAAGTAAGCAAGATAGAAGACAAGACTCTTTGTGTCCCTTATATTTTATCCTGGCTACTAGGATTAGTGTAGTGTCAAACTAATCAGTGGACTGAATCCCGGCATCTTTAATACCAGCATTGCAATGTGAATCAATCATACAGTCTAGATCCAGCGACATCTGAAAAGTCCCACCTATGATTGTATGAGGCTTTCAGGGTGCCTTTAGAAACAAGCCATAACATTAAAAAAGGCTACTCAAAAACACAATGAAATAGCATTACTTTATACTCACTACAATGGAAATACTACTACTACTACTAATAATAATAGAAGATGAGGCAGGGTGGAAAAGAAAAAAGAAGAAAAAGGACAGACACAAATAGTAATATGTGTTAGCAGCGGGGTCGATAAATTAGAACTTTGATACACTGCTGGCATCTAGTAGTGAGTTTACACTGGTAGAGTACATAAAATAGACTTTTTGCTAAAAGAAGATGAACTTTAGCACTTTTCAATTGCTCACCTCATTCATTTCATTCTGTTACCCATTCTGCCATGTGTAGCGACAGCAAGATTCTATTATCTGCAATGCCCTGGGGGGAATTGAAAAATAGCCCTTCAAAATTATAATCTCAGTATTTCAAAATGGAGCTTTGAGAGTGGCTATGCCCATGTTCAATCCTAGTTTGTTTGGCCTATTAACTTTTAAGTCACTCCTTTGTATCATTACCATGTGAAGGTATCCAGATCAGGTATAAAATGTTATTGAGGTCATTATAAATTAAAGGAATGGCTGTTTTTTTCGTTAGAGCATGGAGACAAGTGTAAGGTGAACTTCTTTTTGTCATTCTGCTTTTTAGCACACTGAAGAATCTCAATACATATTGAATCTGTAATTGATTTATTTTTTAAAATATAGAAAGCTGTCTGTAATATGCTTCTTAGTGAGATTTTCATATTTTTGTGCAAGTAGTAACATATCTCTGGAGTGAAAAGAGCCAGCAGAGTATTCTCCTTCTGTCAAATGTAAGTTTCATTCCTTCTCATAGTGGCTACTTGAAATACTGCCCTTCTAGAGCTTGATGAGGCTAGACTCTGGAGAGCTGGTTTGAACTCCACTGGATGAAAATAGAACAGGTCGAGGGAGGCCAGAGGATAAAGCTTAGCTTGCCTTACCTCACTGTCATCCCACCATAGCCAATACTACCCCCAGAAGTTTGGGTGTCATAAAGCATTAAAAGGAGCTTGGCAACAGTTTCACATCAATGCATCAGACAGACAGGGATGGCCATCCACAAACTCAAAACAGGCACATCAAAGGCAGAGAAGACAGTCTCGCTGGGAAATACAGATAAAATTTTAAGGGTGATGTGATTGAAAAAGCCCACATACTTGTATCTCATAACAAATAAATTATACTCTTCCTCAATTTGTATATAGCAACTTAGGAAACTGCCTTGCTGGAAAATGCCAGGCAAAATTAGACAATGAAGTAAAGTTTTGCTTTTAGAAAAACTTTTGCTTCTGCCATGTTCCCTGCAACTTATTTTCACAGAATTCCAGTAACTTGGTAATTTAGATCTAAAGTTGGGTTGCAGCAGGAAGACATTCTCAATGGTCGCTTGGTCATTTTCTGATCATTATTCACTTGCTGGTAGATAATAATTGTCTCTATAAAGAAATTACACATCTATCTAATCCTTCATCGTGTGAAAGTGATTGAACATACTGCCATTCTATTTATAGATTATCTTTGCAGTAAACTATTTTTGGGAGTGATACGTAAAATTCACTTTGAACGACTCTGAGAGGTACTTCAGTGAGATAGTCAATTTGATATGAGTAGAAATAAGATTATGCTGCAGACAAAATAGGGATTTGTAAGTAAGGCAATTCTTTGTAAAACATTCCAGAATGGTCAGAAGCAAGTACAAATTTATTCTACCTCCTAAAAACACTCATATTGTTGTAGGCAGATGAGTTAGATAGAAATATTATACACCGTCAGACAGGGCTACACCCTCGAAGGAGACAGCATAGAAAAGACACCTTGCAACAATGAGAGAGATGGATGCTCCCCTGCTTCTGCTGTGGGCCAGACCTAAAGACAAAACAGCAAACAAGTGCTTACCTCCCTAAAGATAAGCATCTGGGATTGTAATCACCTTGAAGAAGCCAGAAGAGTCACTAATCCAACCCTTACAGAAGCTCCTATATTCATACTTGCTTGCTAAGTGACTCAGCTGCCCACTTGGTCCTGGATTTAATCAATATTGCCTGAGTAATGATGCTTATAGTCTCACTGGTTGACTATAGTTTTGTCCCACCTCATGTGTGAGTTCCCATGTTTTGTACCTTAGATCCATCTCACCTCATGGTTTTGATCTATCAAAATCCCTAGAAATGGCAGATTCCTGGGCAAGTGCTCTGGTCCCCTTCTGCCATTCTCTAGGACAAAAGCTTTATTTCCTTCAATAAATATATTTTGGTCTTAATCTCTGTTATTCCTAAAAAAATTATTCTTCTGTTGTAGAGAACACAAACTCAGCCCAGGTATCTTTCAGTTTGGGAATTTCATTCCCCTATATCAATATGACATTTCAATTCATGCAGTACTTCCGCAAGTATATTGTGTTTGATCTTTTTGGCTATTACACAATTTCCATTTTACACATGAAAAACCTGGCATTCAGGCAAGTCAAATTGAGTTTCTGAAGGTCAAATACTAATAGGTGGATTTCTTTGAATACCTGTCTTTCCACTACATCCTCACATTTTTTTTGAAGTTAGTCAAAGAACAACTTCTCTGTGAGAACCACTGTGTATATTCCTTGTAAGTTGGAGAAATCTGGAGTTATATTTCCTATGAAATGAAGGCCTCCTTGAGGCAATATAATGAATCATAGTGTGCTGCAAGAAAAGGTCCAGTTGATAACTAGTGCTACCAGCAACATGCGTGTTAAATGTTTGCACCATTGTAACAGGGCTTGCAATTAGAAAGTGACTTCCTTTACTCGGTATATGTGCATATTATTAGTATTTTCCTGGGACCCCATGGAAATATTAAGATTCCAAAAGGAAGTAAGGTTGTCAGGTGAAAATGGGGGCAAATTTGCATTCTTAGAAGGGCATCACCTCATAAGAGAATGTCCAACGGCCAAAGGAAGCAATTCATTATTAAGATTCCAAAGAATAGAATATTGTTTTTACTTTTCATATGAGATTTCCATTTTGTTCTTACTCAGCATCTAATGAAAACTTTTATGGATGAAGTCTTATTTCTGTTGTGTTTTCAGAACCCTTGTCCTCAAGATAGACAGGGGTAAGAACAGTGGATGGTAGCACTAGAACCCAAAGAGAAATTGAATATAGTGAGGAAAAGGAATCTGAAAAATGTGATCCAAATCCTTACACAGCCCCGCTGGCCTGAACTGGATTCATTTCTCTCTTTTAATACAGGAGGCCTTCTATTTTTCCATATAGAATGTATAGTACTGTAATGGATATTCCAGTGTCCACTTGAAAAAGAAAACCTCCATATCTATAGTCACAATCATGAAACTATGTTAGTGATGAAAACCAATTCATAAACTGGTCACTTGCCTCCCTCCAGTTACCTGTATATGCCTAATATTCCTATAATCTGGCAGGGACAACTACCTTGTATCCCACATAGTCAAAATCCTGTCTGATAACTGCTATGAACTTATTTGTAGGTTCTCAGTCTTCTGTGTTGCCTTTAATTCTTGTGCTTCTGCTATTTTCTGGTATCCAAAACTTTCAGCATTTTCTGATATCCAAAGAATGTGATTTGCACCAGAATGTCTCTTCAGCCCTTGGCCATTACAAATCTACCCACAGTCTACTATTGATTATTCTGAACACACATATTTTTCCTTCATTTAAAGTGATCTAACTGATTCTGTTGTGCTTATATGCCAAACACAATTCCAAGTTAAATGGGTGGAAGGTGAGCATCTCCCTTCATAACTTCTTCCTCTGTTTGTTTCTTTATCTTTTGTTCCTTCACCTTGCCAAGTGCATGATACTTATGTTTATCTTTGGCTCTTTAGGAATTGCCCTTTGATGCTGTATGCTGTATTATTCCAGATAAGCATCTTCTGCTGAGAACTTTTCCTGAACCTCCGTACTTTTCAAAATAAGAGACTAATGCAACATTCTTCCAGAGACCTGCTAAGATACATATTGGAAATCTAATTCTCAATACTATTTTCTAACCATGGCTGAATGGGTCCCAGGAGGCAATCTTCCAACTAATTCCCCAAACAATGTGAGTTTAAAAATCTGTGATAGATCATGCATATTGAGATGACTTCAAGTAAAAGAACATTTAATAAATTCTTAAGTTATAATACAAAATTACATGTTCCCATCCTCTGCTATTTTATTTTCAGTATTATTGACTTATCAACTAGTATTTCTAATGATGAATAAAGATGTGAAGGAAAATTTTAAGAAAAAAATGTTGTATATAAACATAATACAAGCACATGGAAACAATATAAATCTTCAAAAATAAAGGTATGAACAAAACAAAATAATGACTAAATTATACATGCATAAAGAAGTTGTTATGGTTTGTGTCTAATTGTCCTCCCAAAGCCTCATGGAGTCATGCAACAGACTTCTAGACTTTGTGATTAATTCATCGTCCAGTGCTGTGTTTATGGATGTGAGTGCTTCTGGGATTATGGGTGTGAGTGCTACACCTAGCCTGGGGCAGAGAGTCTGAATGCAGCATAAGGGAGACATAAGAGATGGCCAGATAGCTCAGTGGACTAAAATTTCTACTTAGGAAGAGTGCAGGGGCCAGGGTTTGATCCCTGGTGTACCATGCTGGCCCTGAGATGACGTCAAGTAAAAGAACCTTTAATAAATTCTTAAGTTATAATACAAGATTACATGTTCCCATCCTCTGCTATTTTATTTTCAGTATTACAGGGTGCACTGGGCATGGTGGTGCACACTTGTAATCCCAGCACTTGGGAGGATGAAAACAGGAGAATCACTACCAGTCTGATCTACATAGTGAGACCCTGTACCCCCTGTAAACCCTGTCCTAAATACAGGGAGACGGCCTTGCTGCCTGTTGCTATTGTTGACAGTACTCCTCCCATTTGCTCTAGCTGTTTTCTACCACCATGAATGGCTGCTTTCTGTCATGTGCCACTCTGTCTTTGAGTCACCTGAGTATGGGATGAATCCTCTACAAACTTTGAGCTAAATAAATATTTTTTCTGTCATTTTGAGTGTCATGTATTTGTCCCAGAAATGAGAGAAGAGCAATAAAGACAAGAGGTAATCAAGATATTTTAAGTCAGTTTGGTTATGGTGCTGGGTTTTTTAAAAAGTGTTATTAGTAGAAAATGTACATCCCTAGATATATGATATAATTTCACATGTTTAAGATTGAAAAATGAAGTCCAACAGGCACAAAGCATTCTAGAAGATGCTCGCAATGCACTCAAACTAAAATTGCAGTTTTAGTAAAATGAACCTTTTACTAAGAAGCTGATTAGTTGGAGGAAAAGATTGACAAGTGCTTTAATGAAAACTGAAGGAGAAAATAACATGAACAATAAAAGAAACATATATGGAATGTTGTGAGGAAAAAGTGTTAGGCAAAGAAGGCTGGACTTAAAGATTTGGAGATGTGCAAAAAGGACTTAAGTCAGAAGATACATGGGGAAACATGAGGAATGGGGAAAGTATGGACATGCATTGGGATAGACAATTAATTTTATTATGTTGGAGAGCATTTCCATTCCATATTCTGGTAAACCTGGATGAGAAATAGTGATAGTTCATTTTAGGAAGAGAATAAAAATAAAAAACTAATTAAATTTAAAAAATTAAATTTAGAAAACACAGTCTCTTTGGGGTTTTGCAATAAATCAGTAAGTTGCTTTATAATTCTTAATAATGACATTTCCTTTCAGCTTTGACTTATACCAATCAGTCATTGCATAATTTCTCTTCCATTTTGTACTTGTTATTTCTATGGAACTTATCACAGTAGTATGTAGTCCTTGTTTCCACATCTATATTTCATAATAAATTTTGAGATATTTGAGAGAATGATTGTGTCTCATTTATCAGTTAGTCCCAACATTAAACAGAAAGTCTGGAATGTACCTGTCTCTGCATGCAGTCTATTGCATCCACAAGGCTTGAGACCATGTTTTGTTCCCCCACTCTCCCTCTTTACAAGGTCTGTCATAAAAGACACATAATGCTTTTTAAACAAATTAGACTCCTTTCTTTTTTATTCATCCCCTATGCCTCAAGTTCCTCATTGGTGCAATGAGGACAGTAAAAGTATTTACTATCTCAGAGGGTTATTGCGAGGATTAGGTAAACACTTAATGCAGTATTTAACATACGGAAAATGTTCAGTACACTGAGTGTTCTGATCATCACCATGAAAAGAGGAAGAACTTTACCTGTAGATGTTTCTCTCTCCTTCTCCATGGAATGTCATACTTAAATGCTAATTCTATACAGTATCAAAGCTGAATTTCACCTAGGAAGGCATTCTCACCAGACTGGAAACTTCCAGAAAACATGGTTCACTCACTTGAATCTCTGATACAGTGCATATTTATTGAGAAATAATAAATGAAAGCTGCTCTTTTCTGTCTTGTATTTCCTGCCACTGGGTTATAAGAATACAATTTTCATAATCTGGAGATTCTTCTAGCTAGGGCTTAAGGCCCAGGCAGCACTGTGTCATGCATCTTGCCATTGCTCTAGCCCATTATGGTTAGTTTCTGCTACTTGACAGTGAATCCATCCATAAGATTGCAAATGTGTCCGTATATAAACCTAATTGCTGCCTAGTAAGAGTGAGGCTATGAATTCAAACTCTGGTACAAATAAAAATAAAATAAATAAACTAATTGCTACCAAATTATTCATGTAATTAGCAAATGGTGAGTTATATAGTTCACAATAACATTTCTATAACATCGTCACTGGAGACCTGGAGATGTGCTATAATTTAATAGGGAAATTTCTTGTTTCTGCACTATGAGACATTGTCAACACTATTTGGTTCATTTTATTTTCAAAAGTTTGGTAACATTTTGCACAGTTTCAAGTTGTTTTATCACACGTTTACTCTGTAACTTCTCTGGAAGTAGTCATTATTCTTGTTTTACACTTGAGAAAACTAAGATTAAGGGAGTCTTCTCTCATGATGTGGGGCAGCAAGTAGCAAGCCACAGCTCCCAGTCAACTACACAATCAAGACAGTAAACAAATGATACTTTACAGCTTACTCTGTTGTCTATAAGTTATGATATTCATGGGTAGGTTAAGTGTAGTAAATGCATTTTTAATCTATGATGAACCCATTTAGAGGTGAGGCCATCAAAAATTGAGGAGCACTGAGATTGAAATAAAACCAAGTATTTTTAACCACTATATCAATCAGACTCTTTTCAAAAAGTAAATTTTGGTGGTCCTAGAGACTGAATCCCAGGATTTCTGCAGTGAGCTACATTTGCAGCTCTTCTTTCTTTCTTTCTTTCTTTCTTTCTTTCTTTCTTTCTTTCTTTCTTTCTTTCTTTCTTTCTTTCTTTCTTTCTTTCTTTCTCTCTTCTTCTTCTTCTTCTTCTTCTTCTTCTTCTTCTTCTTCTTCTTCTTCTTCTTCTTCTTCTTCTTCTTCTTCTTCTTCTTCTTCTTCTTCTTCTCCTTCTTCTTCTTTTCTTCTTGACAGGGTTTCAATTTGTGATCTTCCTGCTTCAGTTTTCCAGAATTTTGGGATTACAATGTGTGCCATCACATCTAATTTGAAGGCCATGTTAACATCATTGTGGGGCCTGCCAGGAAAACGTCAAGCCAATCCACATATCCACACCCTTTTCTTTGGTTACCTACAGTTATCTGTTTTCCTATGAAACCATCGTCTGTACTGTAACTTGAGGGTCAGTGTTTGTCAAATTGCAAAAGAGAGAAAGAAAACGTTTTGCAATTTATATGAGCAACAGATGAGTCTATGGGAAGTTAAAGAGGCTACACAAAGATGGTGGAGCAAAAAGTGTGAAGTAGGAGAGGAAGAAGTCACTGATTTTCAGTTACAGGTGACAACAATACGGACCAACTCTGTATTCTGAAGCTGAAGAAAGTTAAGAGATGTCAAAGGCTGGATACCAACTTACTGATGGTCCCATTGGACCCTTGTCAAAGTTCTAATCTTCATTCTCATAAAGGGTTTTGAGTAGCACCTGAACATGAGTAACATAAGAATCATGGATAAACAGTACATATCTGCCAGTATTGGTTGGCTGTTAACATTTTTTATTTTATGGTCAATGAGGACTTGGGATATAAGAGACCTGTGCTGTGACATCCTGTAACTCTGTGGTGTCTCAAATTTTCTGATCAAGGAGATTATGGGGCCACAGAGGAAAGTGATCAATGATGTAGAGTGTGCCTAAGGAGAGTCCCTTGGAGAGAAAACATTCTCTCAGCTTTCACAGAGGGCAAATTGGTCAAGCAATGGCTATTACTCATCCACAAGGCTGACACTGACAAAGGATCTACAAACTGCAGTACAGAGTTCCGGGATAAATCCTGAGAGGATTTGACTGACTTTGTCAGATACAAAAGTTCCATTGTTTGTTATGTAGGTCTTACTTTATCTTGGTCTTAACCATCCAGCAGAAAAGTATAACCACAAGGTATAAAAAGTAATGCCATATTAATACGCTATGCTCTGAAAGGCTCAAGTCAAAGCTTCTGACAATTGCCAGTTGTGCTGATAACCCACTAATATTGTGAACTATTGGACTACGTTGGATTACTTTGCTTCACTTAAGTACCTACGAAATTTGACCTGGCATCTGAAAAGGTACTTGAAAGACTTTTCCAAGGATAGCTTCTCTAACTGCAGTAGAACACCCATCTCTAACCAAACAAAATGAAAAAGGAGGATATGTTGGGAACCAAGAATCTAGGAATTCAATCAAATATGTATAGGCATGACTTGACCCAATGCCTAAAGCAAACAAGTTATCTCATTCCTGAGATGAACATTCTTTCTGGTTAAGATTAGCTATCAGTCGCTAGCTAACCCAGTGTCATGTGTTACTAACTTCACAAAAGTGTAAATAAAGGACTTTTTTGTGAAAAAACGAATATATATATATATATATATATATATATATATATATATATACACACACACACACACACACACACACACACACACACACACACACAGGAGAGTTAAGATAGATATTCAGCTACTTTCTCTTATTCATTGAGAATAAAGGTTTGTACTAATATTTAGACAAGATATCATGTATGCATTTTATCCTTTGAATAACTACTAGGCAGACAACAATATGCAATGTATTAATTATTATAACCATCCTACTAATCTGTTTGAAACCATTTCTTTATATCTTTTTTTCATTAAGATGAATAAAAACTTGAAAAAATAAAGTTCCAGAAAAAATAAAGTAGCAATACTTAATACACTGGATCATTATCTTCAAAGTAGTTAATTATTAAAAGCATCAAAGTTAGAAAGTAAATTGAAATTTATGGATATAGACCATAATTAATTAGAGTATATCACTTAAATTCTATCTTAACCATAGTGGACTCATAGGTCAATGCCAAGGAATTATCCTATTTTGAAAGAATTGCCCCCCTAATGCAAAAAATAGATGTGAATCACTACAATCAAACCACATTTCTCTAAAAGATCCAAAGCACTAAGAATGTAGGAGATGGCACTCTAGATAAAAGATAATCTGGCTTGGATTTTTAAAAATACCCATCTGGTTTCAGGGGAAAAGAAGCCTTAAAAGTTGTTTACACAGGTGCTGGATCAGGTTTCTATTGAATCTGACCTCAGAATACTTTTAAGACACACCTCTGGCTGGACAAATGAAGCCAATAGCTGAAGAACCTGGGGGATAATTTACAACCTTTGTTAGCTTTTTCCTGGCTTGCAGCTTGCAACTTGAATTTGCTGGGACAAATGTATCTTACTGGGGTCAAAGGTACACAGTGAGCTCTGACGCCCTGAAGTCCAATGTTCAGGAGTCAGGAAACAGCCCTGGTGAATGTTACTCATGGAGTAGGATATCATGTCTGCATGTTGTTCTACAAATGACTGCTACAAAGACAACAGTATGCACTGTATTAATTGTTGTAACTCTCCTACCAACCTGTTTTGAAACTGTCTCATTGCAACTTTTTCTCAATAAAATTAATTTAAAAAAAGAAGAAAAATAAAGACCTTGATCTTTGATACATTCTCATACAAATTCTATTAGCCTTTCTGGTCAATAATTAAGTAACACTAAAGAGAAGTAGGTGGTTGGAAACCTTCTTCCAATCCACAGTCTCCTTTACCAAGGAAACCACTGCAGATACCATCTCCTTTCTTTACTTCCTGCCTACCCTGGGAATACCAGGTATTAAGCATTTGTGTGCCAATGACTGAGACTTGACTCCCAAAGAAAGAATCATATTACACATTATTTTGTTTTAACAATATCTCTGTGAGTTATTATTACCTTCACAGAGGCACACAGAAGTGATTTTTTTCTTAAGGTCTTATAATTATTTAGTCTTAGAAGTGATGATTGAACTCTGGTCTGTTTCTCAAAGATGACAAATACAAAAGTAAATCCTGGCCAAATGACATATCTGTTAAATCAGAGTCTGTGACAGAACCAGAGTCTCATATAGTGTTCATGAATCACATCTTCTTCCACTACATGGATATAAACCTGTTACCAATAAGTTCAGAGTATAGATCAGGGCTGCTACAGGTAACTCATTATGAGGAAGTAGCTGGGAATAAAAGGCCAATTGATAACCTGCCAAGGGGCTTGCTGTATCTAATGAGATTCCTTAAAATGACCTCTAGACACCACAAGGTCCCCACAACAGATTTTCTGATTTTATATATCCCTGTATTTTGATTAGTCTTTATTCTTCATGCAAGTCCTGCTCTTATCTTTTTGAATGTACCAAACTCTTACACATTCTTGAAGATTTAATTCAATCCTTTGTTCTTTTTTAATGCCTTCTAAAAATTTCTAGGTAAAATAATTCATTATGGGCCCAAGGAAATTTTTTTACCTACTTTTGATATCACTTTATTATGTTAGTAAATATGTCACATTTATTTCACAGCCATTACTTGTATCCCTTTAGGAAAGTCACTTAAATCTTCTGTGTCTCAGTTCCTTCATTTGTAAACTGAGGAAATAAAAGTTGTCTCTAAAGCATCTTATGTGCATTGATTGCTCAGTCAATAGACTTCAATGATCTCATGTGTCTTATACCAGGGGCTGGCATAGATCCACTGTACATAATAAATATGCAATGAATAAATACATGCTACATGAGGAAAGTGCCAGATATCATAGCATTATTGGATATGACTGTAGTCAGAATACTTCCTTAAATCTATGAAATCCTTAAAAACTATATCAGTGTTGCAAATCTCCGATGGGTAAAAAGTCCTCTGAGAATCATGTGAAACTTATAAAATCAATCCTTTAAAAAGTTCACATATACATGTATATACAGAATGTTTGTAGCCATTCTAACACCAAGAAATGTGTCTCAGAACCAGTCTACCATATTCTCCCATTATCACTTATTTCCATGTTATATAGGAATATATACAGTTATATAGGATGATCTTAAGAAATAGAACCTAGGGCCAGTGGTATAGCTCAGTGGACTAAGCAGTTGCTTAGGTAAGCTCAGGGACCAGGGTTCAATCCCTGGTTCCACATGTCGTGCCGGCCCCACCTTCGGGTGCGCTGAGATGGTGATGGAGTCCAGGAGCCTGGGCGTGGTGACGCATGCCTGTAATCCCAGCACTAGGGAGGCAGAAAACTGGAGGATCACTATGAATGTGGGCTGTATAGTGAGACCCTGTACCAAAAAACAAAGAAATAAAACCCAAAAGTTACAACAGATACAGTTAAACAGAAAGAAATGGAACTTAAGGATTAAACAATGAACATGACCAAAAGGAGAAACAATAGAAAAAAGGTAGAAAAGCATGCGAGTATATATACAGGATGGCTGATGTGATTGTACTAAAAATCTCCATCAGCCACTAGTAAGATAGCAATGTAAAAAGTATTAATTATACTATAATTCAGCTTTTAAAAAATATAGGCATACAGATATATTCTCTTAATTCATTGATTAGAGGCATCTGCTCTAATAGTGTTTGTAAACAGAATATCATGTATGTACCTTGTACAACAAATAACCACAACAAAAACAATATGCAATGTATTATTTATTGAATCTGTTCTACTAATTTGATTTGAAACTGTCTCATTGCTATTTGTTCAATAAAATAAAATAAAATAAGCAAAAAAAAAACTCCATCAGTTTTTTTTTTTGAAAATATAAGTTGATGTGTAGAAATTTCACCTTGAGTAACTCTGTATGCTGCTATCTGTAATCTAAGCAACTATGTCAAGGACAGTAACATGCAATGCAAAAACCATGCTTGAATACCTATAATCTTAATCTTCTCAATATGTACTGTTTTTAATGTCACATCAATTATTACTATGCTATCTTTAAAACAAATTTTGTTTTAAAAAGTAAAAAAAGAGATAAGAACAAAAATTTGTTTCTTGGAAGCAAGCTATAATACACAACCATATATCTAATCTTATATAACTATGTCTGTTATAATCTTATATAACTAGAGCAACAGATTTGATGATAAAATAGACAATATATTGGCCATTGTTAATCAGCTATTCTTGGTTTGAAAATCCATAACACATATTGTTGCATGTTGCACTGTTTCTGTCTTTGTTTCTGATTTTTGTTCTTGCTTCTGCTTCTGCTCTTCAAAGTTAAATTAAATGAAAGAATAAAAGAAAAGATGATCTTATACAGTGGTGGAAGCAGAGAGGAATAGGATATGAATACTTTCTGGGAGCAAGATAATTCTTCAGGGTTATATGGTACCAGCATCCATGGTTTTGCTGATTGGCTGTGAAGTTTATATGTGACCTGTATGAACGCACTTGTTTAAAGAACTATGAGAAGTTTACATCCATATAACAAAATGAAGTCAGGGTCATCCATTCAATAAAACATCCCCAGAGAGGAAGGGAAAAAAAGAATTTTAAAACCTGGTTAGCAGCTGCCTGTGCTGGTGTATGTGTGTAACCCAGGTACTCATGAAGCTGAGGCAGGTGGATCACTGAAGGTTGGTGCTACCTTGTTTTACAAAATGAGTTCAAGACAGGCTTGAAACTGCATAGTGAAACTCTATCTCAAAACTACCAGAACACAAATAAAAACAAAAATCATTCTACATAAGATAAAACTACGACACCCTGTAGCACCATCCTTACAATATCCTCTTATTTTTTTATATAAAAAGGGAGGAAATGAATTTTTTTTGCTACTGTTCCCACATAAAGCATGATTCAACGTGCTTCTTTGAGAAAGCTCAGAGAAAAAGGATCAGGAACCATAGATCTATTGCTTATATCCATATAATGTGTTTCTTAACTGTTTCCTTAGCTTGGTAATAAGGAACAGGATTTTTAGGAGCTCAGGTATTAAACTGAACTTTGTCTTTTGGGTAGTGTTATGAGAATCAATTCAGAGGTACTAAACTGAAATCAAAATGGAAAAAAAGATTTAATGTTAAAACAGAAGCAATTAATCTGCTGGAAGATAAAATGGGTAAAACTTGTGAAGATGCAGGTGTAGGAAGTACATTCTGAACAGAATCTAACTGCATGAGAAATAGCACAAAAATTAAAAACCATGATTAAATTAAATTAAAATTTTCTGTAATGCAAAGAAAACTATAAAACCTACACAATGGGAAAAAAAAAACCTGCTAGCTGTTACTCAGACATAGGATTAATACCTAGAATATATAAGGATACAAGAAAAAAAATGCCTCAAAATAAAAGATCTAATACAAAATAGGCAAGTGAAATGGATAGAGACTTTGAAGAAAAAGGAAGAGGAGGAGGAGGAGGAGAAGGAAAAATAGCCAATAAATATGTTCAATGTATCTGGACACTAGAGACCCACAAATTAAAATGACACTAAGATTTCACCTTACTCCAGAAAGAATGGTTATTTTCAAGATATTAAATAATAACAAATACTGGTGACATAATATTAAATGAGAGAAACTGAAAGAGCTCCCTCTAAAATCAGAAATAAGAGTAGGGTGCCCACAACCACCCCTTTTGTTCAATAGTACTTGACAAAATATCTAAAGCAATCAGGAAAGAGAAAGAAATAAATAGGACACATATACGAAAAAATAAAGTGAAATTATCATTATTTGTTAGTGACATGATCCTCTATGTAGAAATCCCAAAGAATTCCACCAAAAGACTCTTAGGTTTAATAACCACCTTCAATAATAGACCAGCATATTAAATAAACACACAAAAATCAATAGCTTTACTGTGCATCAATAATGAATTCACCAAAAAAGAAATTGGAAAAACAATACCAATTGTAATAGATTGAGGAAATATTAAAAGCCTAAGAATTAACCTGACCAAGAAAGCAGAAGACTTTTACTATGAAAAATATATACTCTATAAGGGGAGCTCAAGTAGGACATTAGAAAATATAAAGGTGCCCCTTTTCCTAGATAAGCAGAATCAATATTGTGAAAAATTGCCACATTTCCAAAACTAATATATAGATTTAATGCAATCACAGTCAGGGAACCAGAAACATTTTTGAGAAAACCAGAGAAAATAATCCTAAAAGTCATAGGAATCCAGAAGAGACACAAGATAGCAAGAACAATCTTGTACAACCAGAACAAAGCAGGAGGCATCACAATACCCGACTTTAGGCTACACTACTTATAATGATACAGTTATAAAATGGTATGGTGTTTGCACAAAAACAAACACCTAGCTCAGTGGAACAGATTAACAGCAAGAAGAAACAACCCTATGTACACTCAACCATTTGTTCTTTGACAAAGGAAACAAAAACATGAACTAATGGAAAGATAGACTTTAATAAATAGTTTTTGGGAAAATTGGCAATTTATGTGCAGAATATTGAAGCTAGACCCACATCTGTCTTCATGTACTCAAATAAAACCAAAATGGAACAAAGATCTAGACATTAAAACAAGCAATTAACCTACTGGAAGATAAGAATAGGTAAAACTCTGGGAGCCATAGGTTTATGCAAGGATTTTTGGGAAAGAAGTCTAACTGCACAAAAACTAACTGTGAGATTCAACTAATGGGATAATATCAAACTACAAAGCTTTTGCACAGCAAAGGAAGCAATGAACAGAGTGAAAGGACATTCTGCAGAATAAGAAAATAATTGTAAGCTATTCTTTATGTTTATATCCTGAATATGTGAAGACAGCTGGAGATATAGCTCAGTGGCATAGTGCCTGCCTGGCAAGTGGAAGATTGTGAGTTTGATTCCCAGAAAAAAAAACAACCCAAATATATAAAGAACTCATAAAAATGAAACACTCCAAAATATAAGACCCAATTAAAAACTGGGCACATGAAATGAATAAAAACTTCTCAGAAGAAGAAACACAAATAAGCTTATGAAATAAACATTCAATCTCTTTGACCATTAAATAAATGCAAGTTAAAACAGTATTATGAGTTCGTCTTACACCAGCAAGAGTGGTAATCATGAAGAAATCAAATAAAAACAAATGCTGGCATGGCCACAGTGAAAAAGGAATGCTTGCATATTCCTGATGGGAATGGAAAAATCTTAAAACCATTATGGAAATTAGCAAGGAGATTTCTCAAAGAACTAAAAATAGAAATTCCATTCAGTCCAGTAATTCCCCTTCTAGATATCTTCTCCCAAAAGCTAATGACATAATATTACAGCGATACATTCATGCCAATGTTTATAGCAGCACAATTCATAGCAGCCAAATTCTAAAAGCAGCCTATATTGTCCATCAAGAGATGAATAGATAATTAAAATGTGGTATCTATACATAATAGAATATTCTCATCTATAAAGAAGGGTAGGAAAATGGATATACACCTGGATAATATGTTGAGTGAAATAAATCAGATACACAAGCTTACTTACCATATGGTTTCTCTAATTTGAGCATTGCAACATAGAAATGAAAAGCAAAATAAAAGACCGATAAAAAGTAAATGAGCCGGGCGTGGTGGCGCATGCCTGTAATCCCAGCACTCGGGAGGTTGAGGCAGGAGGATTGTTGTGAGTTCGAGACCAGCCTGAGCTACAAAGTGAGTTTAAGGCCAGCCTGAACTGCATAGTGAGACCCTGTCTCAAAAAGACAAAAAAAAAAAAAAAAAAAAAAAAAAAAAAAAAAAAAAAAAAAAAAAAAAAAAAAAAAAAAAAAAGTAAATGAATAGGTCTTTGGTAGGTGGTAAGAGGTTTAAGAGACTGGGGGGGAATACTGGTGAAATGACTTAAGATGTATCATATACATATACCTAATACTGGTAATGAGGGAAAACACTATATGTTGCAAACATCAACTAAAATAATAATTATAACAATGATAATGAAAATGAAAAATGGAGATCTCAAGCAGATCAGTAATGGGAAATAAAAACCAATAAAAGCATTTTATGTATACATACCTGCTTCCTAGTTTTATATACTGCACACATGCACTAATAACATAAAATTTATTTTTATTTATTTATTTTTTGTATTTTAGGGAATACCATGTTCAGAGCCTAATTACTAGATCACACTCATAGTGATCCACCTGATTACACCTTTCCAGGAGCTGGGATTATAGGCATGCACCATCATACCTAGTTTCAACTGCAGTCTCAGCACACCCTGGAGCATGGGGCCAGCATGGCAGACCTGAGGATCGAACACAGGCCCTTGCACTGCTAAGCTATTTGGCCAGCCCTAAAATTTAAATTTATATGCTGACAAGGTTGGGAGGGAAAATGGAACCCTTCCCTATTCTTGGTGGGAATGTTAACTAGTACATTCATTATGGAAATTAGTATGGGGATGATCCAAAAACCTTCTATACATTCTTGAAAGAATTAAAGATGTAATTTTACAGTGATGCATACATACTCATGTTTATAGCACCACAATTATAGTAGCTAAATTTTGAAAGCATCCTATGTGTGTAACAGTGAATGAATGAATATAGAAAATATGATATTTATACACAATGGACTACCATTCTTCTATAAATGATAAACCTTAGTTATCTGAAAGAAAATGGATGTTTCTTAAGACCACAATGTTAAGTGAGTTAAATCAGACACATATTACATGGTTTACCTTATATAAGAAACCCAAAATATTAATAAAGAGGAAAACAAAAGACAATAGGAAGCAGACAACTGTAAAAGGGTATGGGAGTAACAGAGAGGGAAGGAGAAGGAAAGTAGCAAAAGAGAATGAAAAAAGAATTAAGATGTGATGCATATACGTACGAATGCCCCACTGGGGATGTAACAATTATATACTACAAACATGAACTAATAAATAATTGATAAAAATCTACCAAACCTGGTTCCATCAGAAACCAAATTTTTAATTTTGCTATATGTGAGTTGGCAGGATGATGACTCACAGGCCTCTGAATTAATCTAATGAAGACAGTTGTTACTGAATGACAAGTAGCTTTTACTTGCTGGCACTTTCTTAGGAAGATAAATTCCCTTCTATCAGTGCTATTTTCTGGGTCCTTAAGTTTCTTTCCACAGTAGTCACATCTTTTTAAAATTCATTCTTTAATATCTAAATTTGTCATTACTTTGCAACATTGTCCTTCTTGTATGACTAGAAATAATACTTTCTACTTTGGAGTAGTATATTTATGCATTTGAGGGGCAACTGTGCTGCAGCAAAGTGAATGCTGTCTGTAGCCCTGGTAGATACAGGTTCAGATTTCAGCTATATTATTTATTACCTAACTGTTGTTAATTGACAAAGCCTTAGTTTGTTCTAAGAGAATGGAATACTAAGTATGACATCTCTCTCTCTCTGTCCCACAGAATGGGAATTTCAAATGCAGGTATGTATGGAAACCTTTCACCATGGAAAATTTTTAAAGACAGCCAGGGCTATAAACAGTAGACAATAAGATCCTAAAAGAGGCTCTATATCTTGAGTATGAGAGCCCATTATCCTAAATGTAGTATGCACATAGTAAATGTTTACTGAATGAGTGAATGAGAAGTTTTTTCTACAATCTCAGTTCTTATGACCTGCTTTACAGAGATAGACACTAATGTAGCCAGAAGGTGTAGTATAGACTAGAAACAAAGGGACTGAAAATTATAATCCTTGTTTTATTTTTATGAAAGAGGTATGCACTTCCAAATCTGTTATTTCTTTTATAGGTTTGAAGTTAGCAAGCACATCTGCCTGCTTGGGAGCCTGAAGCAATGAAAGGGGAGGGAGCATGAACACCTGAATAACAGGTTCCAAAGCTATGCATACATGGCTATTTTAAGGAAGAGATTATTTTTGAAAATGATGACTTATTGCATAGTTCAGCTGTATTAAGGGACAGCATGTTTTTTACTGTGACAATTGAGCCCAGAGATTCTCTTAAGGGATAGAAGCAGCTTCTGGCTACAGTATACACACAAGCATGAAAATGGTAAGAGCCTGGGAAATCACTGAGACATGAGAAGAGGTGGCAACAGACTCAAGAGATCTTCTAGGTGACAAAAGTTATGTAAACATTACAGATATTTACATAATGGTACAGGTACTGTGGCAGCTTCCTGTTAATGGTCAGTTAACAAAATGTATGTTCTATAAATAAGTAGGTACAGGCACCATTGGGCATCAATGGAAAATTCTTGGCCTGACTTCCAAGTTGTGCACTGACAGGGACTTAGATGGACAGCAACTACAATGACTTACAGAGCTAACTATTTCTTCTGTAAAACTGTGGCATAAGCCGGGCGTGGTGGCGCAGGCCTGTAATCCCAGCACTGGGAGGCTGAGGCAGGAGGATTGTTGTGAGTTCGAGACCAGCCTGAGCTACAAAGTGAGTTCAAGGCCAGCCTGAACTGCATAGTGAGACCCTGTCTCAAAAAGGCAAAAAAAAAAAAAAAAAAAAAAAAAAAAACTGTGGCATAGTCTTATCATGGGAAAACCCAAAATCAAGCTGGTTAACATGTGAAGACAGAGAATCAAGGGGTAATATATGACAGATCCACAACCCAGATGGCCATCTGAGCACTATTTTCTATAGCACAAGAATTTTCCACAACATTTGGTGCTGAATAATACCCCAACCCTTTTCTCCATATCTTGTGGAGTATATTTGGCATCCAACAAAACTCATTCATGCATCTTTCATAGTTACTCAAAACCTTCTATATAAAAGTTTAGAAAAAGAGTGATTTTCAGTTTCTTCTTTGTATATTGTAAAGGGAATTTATCTATCAGCTCATAAAAAGCATAATTTTCTAGAATTCCTAGGTTTTTATTCTCTCATACTCAGTAAAAACACTTCGGGATCAAAAGACCGTCACACTAGGCATTCTACGCAAACCTTGCCAGCTGGGAAAGATTTTAGAAAATCAGACAATCCTTAGAGAATCAGTAAGCTATGAAGAGGCTGGAGAGACTAAAACTTATAATGTATATTTTAAGCATAAGAATGGGCATCAGAAGGAGGGGTTAACAATCTTCAGCCTACCAATCAAATCTAGTCTACCATCTGTTTTTGTGAGGTGTTAAAATATTTTTGATGCTTCTGCAACTAATCTTTACCTTTTTCTGGATACTGAGACTTGAATCCAGTGCATTCACACAGAGATGTATCTCCAGCATTTTTTTTTAAATTTTGACGCAGGATCTTGCTAAATTGTTGAGTTTCCAAGGCTGGCCATGACCTTGTGATTCTTCGGCCTGAAGTTACCAGGGTGTTGATATCCCAGGTATGCACCATCACTCTTAGCTTACAAATTTTAATGTGAAAATTAATTTTGAAGAAATCTAAAGAAAAATAGCATTTAATACAAGTGAAAATTAAATGAAATTCAAATTTCAGTGCCTACAAAGTTTTATTGGAACACAGCTATCCCATTAGTTTGTATATTATCTATGCTGCTTTCATAATATGGTTACAGCTGAGTAGTTGAGACAGAGATCATGTGATCTGCAAAGCCGAAAATATTTATTTCCTGGTCCTTTATAAAATGTAATAACTTTTTCCCTAAAGCCTTGATGTTACATTTAAAGAAGTAAGATACAGAAAGATAAAAGGAGCTTTGTGAAAAGATTTCTGGGAGTTATGAAGTGAAGGTGAGTTAATTTCTTGAGCAAAGACAAAACTGGTCAAGCTTTTAGTAAAGGTATAAGTAGATCTTCCTGACGGAGTTAATTTTCTCTAAGGAAACAAGTTGGAGAGTGAATAAAATACTGAAAAGCACCCAAACCACCAAGATTCCAAGTAATGAGCAGCATTCAATACTATATGAGCCAATGAAGGAAAGAGTAGATTTAAAGGACAGAAAGGGTTCAATATGGGTTAACTTAAAATTCTTCCCTCACAAAATCCTTGGGCAAGACACAGAATCAAAGTCATACTTACATAAAATTTGCCAAGGAAACTAAATTGGGACCTATTGTAAACATGAGGGAGGATGGTGTAATTCTTTGAGTTCAGAATGTAAACTACAGTTTCAATTTTATGATGTGTACCAAACAGTGCTCCATGTGTACAAAACAAATGGATGTATAATCTCCGAAGTTTTACTAGAAAACGTTTGAAAAATAGTAAATTCTTGAGCACATAATGCACATGATGAATTAATTAACCCTCTTTGAAACATGATGAGGGAGAATGGCGATTCATATCCTGATTTTCCAGATGAGAAAATGGAAAAAAAGGAGTTATCCAACTATGGCCCCAGGGGAGAGAATCTCAGTGCCCTGGGTTTTAATCCAGCCCATCACCAGTGCACTCTGTCAGCTCACTCTTACTTAATTTGAAGACTGATTTTGTGCTGATTAGGATCTCAAACTTACCATCAGCTACAGGGCAAAATCAGAAGGGAACACAGGTATAAATGTATGTGTGTTTGCGAAAATGTGGTGCTGTCTGTAATTTGTAGAATTGTCATGAAAAGTCCAAGCTCAAAAGCCCTTTTAAGAACATCTAATTCAATTCCCTTATTTTACAAACAGAAATCTGCGATTCAAATGGGAACATTTCTTATCTAAGGCTACACAAACTTCTCTGAGCCTCAGTAGAGATGAAGGCATCATTTTCCTTTGACTTCCTGACTTCTTAGTATGCAATTTGACTTCTCCTTCTTCTTACCACTTATCCTACTCACTCTTTCACAAACCAGTTTTTCTAGTCATGCCAGTTTTTTACCCACAGACCATACCCCCACAGCCTGCCACACTTCGTCTGTCACTAAACTTTCATTAACTAAATTTTAGTGACTTTACCCCAATGTCTGTCACCATTATTACTTCCATCAAAAATATGCAGATTTTGGAGTCACTCTAACTAGCCTCATTCTCGCCACAACCTCTAATATTGCTAACAAGGAGAAAGAATAGAGCTATCTCCCACTATACTACCCCTGTAAGAAAATCTGGCCAGATTACAATCAATTGTGTAGAATCTTCCACTAGTGACAGCATTAAAGCTTCATACTTTATGAAGCACCAAAGCTAGAAATGAATTTTTGTCTGACATGCCAGGCTTTTAACTTTTGTACCTGTGCCCAGTTGAGAAATTTATGAAAACTGTGACTAAAGTGATAATCAACACTCCAAATACACAGTCCGAGTTAACTGAGAAAAAGAAACAAATGAGAAAGATTAGTGCTTTCACTCTCTCCAAAACAGGTAGAATTCCAAGTTTAAATAAGGCACTATTAGAAAGGTCATATAAGCAATAAAGATGCATTGTAGAAATGGGAAAAATAAATGTTTTTGAGTTATAATACAGACTCTACTTTCAAAAGGGATAATGATGGTAGTAAACGTAAAGACACCTACATTTACAGAAGGGAGGAGAAAGAAAACACCAATAATTTTTTCCTTGCATTGCATGTGTGTGTGTGTGTGTGTGTGTGTGTGTGTGTGTGTGTGTGTGTGTGTGTGTGTGT